>VSMD01032406.1:0-23136 GCA_008750895.1 Mirza zaza
GTTTTTTTTTTTTTTTTTTTTTTGAGACAGAGTCTCACTTTGTTGCCCAGGCTAGAGTCACAGCAACCTCAAACTCCTGGGCTCAAGCAATCCTGCTGCCTCAGCCTCCCAAGTAGCTGGGACTACAGGCATGTGCCACCATGCCCGGCTATTTTTTTTTTATATATATATATTAGTTGGCCAATTAATTTCTTTCTATTTATAGTAGAGATGGGGTCTCGCTCTTGCTCAGGCTGGTCTCGAACTCCTGAGCTCAAACGATCCGCCCACCTCGGCCTCCCAGAGAGCTAGGATTACAGGCTTGAGCCACCGCGCCCGGCCTGTTTGCGTTCTTTATAGATTCTGGATATCAGTGCTTTGTCAGATGTGTAGTTTGTGAATATTTTCTTCCCTTCTGTAGGTTATTACTCTGCTATTTCCTTTGCTGTAAAGAAGCCTTTTAATTTAATTAAGTCCATTTATTTTTATTGTTGCTGTATTTGCCTTTGGCATCCCAGTCATAAATTCTTTGCCTATGTCAATGTCTAGAAGAGTTTTTCCTATGTTTTCTTCTAGAATTTTTATGGTTTTATGCCATAGATTTAAGTCTTTAATCCATCTTGAATTAATTTTTATATATGCTGGGAGATAGGGATCCTGTTTCATTTTTCTGCATGTGGCTATCCAATTTTCCCAGCACTGTTTATTGAATAGGGCTTCCTTTCCCCAGTGTATGTTGTTGTCTGCTTTGTGGAAGATTAGTTGGTTGTAGGTAGATGGTTTTATATCTGGGTTCTCTGTTCTGTTCCATTGGTCTTATGTCTCTACTCTTATACTAGTACCATGCTGCTTTGGTTACTGTAGCCTTGTAATATAATTTTAAGTCAGGTAATGTGATGCCTCCTGATTTGTTCTTTTGGCTTAGGATTGGTTTGTCTATTTGGACTCTTTTTTGGTTCCATGGAAGCTTAGGATTATTTTTTTCTAACTCTGCAAAATATGCCAATGGTATTTTGGTGGGGATTGCATTGAATCTGTAAATCACTTTGGGCATGATGGACATTTTAACACTGTTCATTCTACCAGTCCATGAGCATGAGATGTTTTTCCATTTGTTTGTGTCATCTGCAATTTCTTTCATCAGTGTTTCATAGTTCTCCTAGTACAGACCTTTCACCTCCTTGGTTAAGTATATTCCTAGGTATTTTATTTCCTTTGCAGCTATTGTAAATGGTATTGAGCTCTTGATTCATCTCTGAATTTTTATGCTGAGGGAGATCTTATTCTCCTATGGGCCAGGGATCCCCAGCCCCAAAGTCAGACTATTTGTCTGAGACTCCTGAGAATAGCTTTGCATTGGTCACAGGAGGAACAAACTGAGAAAATGCTTTAGCTGCTTTGGAAAAGTTGCTCAGCTCTTGTACCGGCTGAGGAGGGGTCAGCGGCTCATACCCTCTTGTAAAGAGTTGCCAGCTTCCAGGATACACGTGTCCTGGCAGCAAACACCTCCCAGTCTAGTTAGGTATTCATAAACATGTTGTGGCTTTGGCTATACTAAAATTCTTTTTAATTTTCGTATATTCTTATCACTGCTTGTTAGCGTGAACATTACTCTCTCCAGTAAAGGGGTTCTTCAATTACATAGATCAGCGCATCTTTGTAATTTGTTGGTACCATGTGCTCAAATTTTTACAAGATAAGTTAAAAATGATCTTTGGGGATGGTGAAAACTGTCACTCATATAAGGGTAGGGTTATAGAAATAATTGTTTCCTTTCTACAAAGGCAGTGTTCAACTCCGGTTTCACCTGCAGGTTATAGGCTAAGTGCCCGCCTGGGAAGAAGAGGACTCAAGAGTCTCAGGCAAAGCTCTTGTCCACAGGGCATATCTGTAGTCATGACAACCACAAATTTCTTTAGGGAAAAAAGCCTATGAGAGATATTAAGTTAGAGAGGAATTATTCTCTGTCTTAGCTACATATTTCTCTCTCTTTGTTCTGCTTTTTGCTGTATTATCTCTTGGTTGAGAGTGGCTGTTATTTATATTTTAAATTGTGTTTCTAAGGAGAAAGTAAATGGTCAGTCTGCCTGATTCTGAATTGGTCGTACTCTGGCTAAAGCAGGGGAAATATAATAGATGAAATAAACATTTCCTGTAGACATGGTGCCATGGTACTCCTAAATGATGGAGGGAAGCTTGGGATAAGTTTGTAACCAGGTTCACCTTTAAGAAATCTCAAGGCAAAGGAAAAACTAATAAATTAAAAAAAAAAAGACTTATTAATTATTCACCTGCTTAACTTGTGATGTTTTCAATTAATTATATGTATCTGAACACCAACTTCGAGGCACTGTCCTAGGACTAGGGCTTGCTAGGCTTTAGTGACATCAACAGTGTTTGTTTTTGTTTTGTTTTTTGCAAAATTTACATGTTGGAGAGCAATGGAAATAATGGGGGACTGTATGTGTGTATAAGTCAGGGTTAGAAGAGATTTGTTTAGTACAATCCTTTCATTTTACAAAGGAGGAAACTGAGGTGCAGGGAAGAAGGGAGACTTGCCCAAGGTCATGTAGCTGGTAGGGTTAGACAGGGTCCAAGTCCTGGTCTGCTCATTCCCGGGACAGTGCTCTTGATATCTTACATGTTGCCTTTCTGATCAAAGGACTGGAGTGTTTTGCTCAGTACAGAGGATGTTGTGGTTTGAAAACAATTACTCAAATTTCTTGAAATAAGAAAACACAGAGGCTGCTTGCCTGGGAGGGTGTTGGAGGCTGAGTTTGAGGGAGTAAAGGAACTTAGCCCTTTGGCCTTTCTCCAGGACATGGGGTAGATGGGGACGGGGTGACAGGTTTGTCTCAGGAGGAGCAGCCTCTGACCTGGTATCTCTCCCAGGATTGCCTTGATGAGATCGGTGATGGCCCCTAGGTGATAATCAGGTCAGGGGGCGGTGGTACATGTCTACCTTTGCAGAGCATCTTACCTGGGTGATTTCCGGCTGTGGGTGGTGAAAGAGCTGGTGGCTGTGCCATTAATTAGGAGATCTTTGCTCCAGGTGAAAGGAACTTAAATTCTTAAAACTCTTACAATCTGCACAGAACCCTCTCACTTTTCTCTTGAAGCGGCAAAGGCACACCCCTTCATTTCCCCTCTCCTTGCACCTTCTTAGCCTGTCCCTCAGAGACTTGAGCTCCTTTCTGACCGCTCTTGACATTCTCTGACTTTAACTCAACTTTATTTGAAAATGTCCTTGTCCAGGATAAATCCATAAGAAAATCTCTCTAGGGGTGCCTTAAGGTCGATTCATTGCTTTGGGGGAAGGGAGAGCAATAAAACTTCATGTTTATTGAATGCTAACCAAGTGCCAGGCACTATTCTATGTGGTTTATGTGTATTGTCCCATATATGACCTTATGATGTCAGGGTCATGCATGTTTTACCTATTAAGAGCAGAGACACAGAAAGATTAAGTTACTGACTAGGGCCACAGTACCAGTCAGTGGTAGGTCTGGACTGGCACTCAGGCCTTGGGCTCTGAGCTGGTAACTAGTACATACACTGCTTGTCACTCTTGTCCTGGGTCCTTTGGAGAAGGAAGGGTGGATGTATAGGAGGACAGTTGAAACCTAGACTGTCACAAATATACTGTTGCAATATATTTCTCCCTGATATCTCCTTGTTTCCCTTTCTAGGACCCTGTGATGGGGACTGGGGGTTGGTGGGGAGACATACTCAAAAGACTTTTTTATTCAGAGAAGCAGGCAAGACTCAGAAAGATGCAGCTGATGACTCTCGGTCCGAGAGGCAGCTGGGTGCAGTGGAAGGCGAGGAGGGCCGATGAGTCAGATATCCCTGGGTCTGGAGTATCGGTCCTGCCTGCCTTCATGCTCAGCGACTGAACCTCTCCTCAGTGTCTCATCTGTAATGTGGACAGAGCCCCTGTCTCCTGGGAAGTCCACACAGATGGAAAGAGATCATATGTAATATTGACGAGGCTGCTAGCTTGGCTTCCCTTTTTCTCCCGCACAGGAAGGTCAGGGGATGAGCCATGCTGAAACATTCATGGAGAGCTGAGGTCAGGCAGAGGGACGTGATATCTGACTTTCAACCCAAGTAGAAATCCATGTAGGGTCAAATTTAATGAGTCACATGGGCTAGGAGAAATGGTTGCAAAGAAAACAACTACACTAGGAACTTTGACTCGCAAATGCCTTAAAGTCTGATTGACCAGCACAAAAAGAGCTGGAAAAGAAAATCAGAGGGCAGCACACGTTAGTCTGATTCTAATCATTCTGGAGGGTGGAAGGAAGGACATTTGCTCACACTGCATGCTTTGGTAGTGTGAGGTGCACCTGCTGAGATGATAGGTGCAGGCAGGGGAGGTGAGAAAAGGTAACAGTCCATGCACAGGTGAAATAGCAAACCCTTCAGTAAAGGATATTTGCAATGGGGCGCCGTTGTCTCGGGAGGGAAGGACCTTGTGGGCCTGGTTTTGCTCACCTGTGTGATAAACGTCTCGGCTTCAACTGTCTGTAATATTCCCTTCCACCTTAAAATCCTTTCCTTCAGTGATGCAAAAACCAAAACTTGCAGTTAAAAACAGCATGCAGCCAACCCCCTGCCACATGGTAGGATCGAAAGTGAAACGCAAAGATCAAGTTAATGTTACAGACCTGCTGGCTTGGTGGTTGAACCTCTTATTTGCATAACTTTGATAGCCCCATCTGTACGTAAAGATTGTTCTTAGGGGAAACAACCTGCTCGAGATCCAGAACATGATTTGCTCAGTGAACTTATTTATAGAGTTCAGATACTGTCATTGAACCAAGCTGTAGTTTAGGCTTTGCGTTTCTGGTGATAAAATGTTTTCTTTCTTCCATTCTGTCCTTTATCTACAACATACTGCTCATGCAAAACATAACACCATCCCATTTTACTTAGCAAGCAAGCAAAACCCGGTAACAGCCTCATTCTCAATTCTAGGTCCTTATGAATCCCAACAACAGGTGTAGAAAAAATGTTTCCCTCCTTCCCCAAGTGGGGGTTCCTCCTTTAGGAAGAGTCAGGTGTGAGAGAACTGGTTTTTATTCGTGGTTGTGAAGGGAAACACACCTCTCAGACTCACAGCTCTGCAGACTTCTTTGCAGCGTAAACAGTAAGATCCATTCCATCAGCGGGAGGGAGTGGATTTGCCACGCAGCGCAGTTGTGGGAGTGGAATCATGTTCATGTTTCTTGTACAAATATTTCCCAGAGGTTTCAGTGGTTAGTTGACAGATGTGGACCAACTGGAAGCTATCCCCTGGATATATTAGAACAATATCAATAAACTCTTCAATCAGGTTTCAGGAAGGACTTAAGGAAACATTTTATCTGAATTATCGAAACCACTAGATGCAGTGTTTACAAACGAAGAACAATGAATCAAATGTATCAGGAATCTGATACTATGTCAGTACTTCTCTACTTCAGTTTTGTTTAAAGTGAGGTTATGGAGTGTTTGCTGCTGCTGACATAGGCAAGATCAGGAGGGGATTTGGGATGCAAAGATGACCTAAAATGTGAGAACCAAAATATACCTTTTTAACCTTATAAGAAAGGTTTCTGCTACCGTTAAGTTTTTTGTTTTTTGTTTTTTAAGACAGAGTCTCACTTTGTTGCCCAGGCTAGAGTCACAGCAACCTCAAACTCCTAGGCTCAAGCAATCCTGCTGCCTCAGCCTCCCGAGTAGCTGGGACTATAGGGATGCGCCACCATGCCCAGCTAATTTTTTCTATATATATTAGTTGACCAATTAATTTCTTTCTATTTATAGTAGAGACGGGGTCTCGCTCAGGATGGTTTTGAACTCCTGACCTCGAGCAATCTACCCGCCTCGGCCTCCCAGAGTGCTAGGATTACAGGTGTGAGCCACCCCAACTGGCCTACCGTTAAGTTTTAATTGCCTAATTTTCTATAACAAAGACTCACATCATGCTTCCTAAGTGCCATGTCCTATTCTAATTATTTTATAAATACTAACTTTATAAAATAAAGTTAATATTTTATAAAGTTAATATTTTCACAACCCTGTGAGGAAGGCCACTATCATCCCCCTTTTACAGATGGGGAAATTGAGGTAAAAAGAATAACTTGCCCAAGGTCACATAGCCAAGGAAGTGGCTGTGTCAGGTTTTAAAGTCAGGCACCAATCTGATTCTAGACACTGCTCTGTGGTTATCAGAATCTGAATTTTCCCATCAATTACTTGGTGCTGGGAATTTCTAAGTTTTTGTGGTTGATTTTTTTTTTTTAAACCTTGTTCCATCAAGAAAAATTTATTTACCTTAGCAAAACCCAGATTGCTCGGAAATAAAACGCCTACAAAAATTGTCATCAGGAGTGAGTTTTCCTCTGCAGAAGTCACTCCAGCTTCCTACTTTTTCATGAATTGCTTAAAATGGAAAAATCCTGGGGCCGAAGGCTCTGCGGGGGTTGTTTTAAAAAATAAAGGCTGTTTCAAGTCCGTTGAAGTTGATAGAGTCCTTCTAATCTGAACTCAAATCTGTTTAACTTGGTGGTTTTCTCAAGCAGCAGCAGTTGCTGCAACCAGAGCAGTCCTCCCACCTTTGCCAGATAGACTCCTCGGCCGAAAATTCCAGACAGTCATCCTGTCTGTCAGCCCAAATTTCCTATGGGAAGTAGACTTGAAGTGTAAACACCAGGAAGCCTGGCTGAAGGGAGCAGATTATTCGCATTAAGAGGCTGCCATGTCCTGGTGTTCCAGCTCGGGCAGCCGCAGTCATTTAACGGGGATGAATGGGACAGTGGGGACGGTCACCCCCCCACCCCCACCCACCGCCTTTTCCACCGCGGCTTCCAGTAATGCCATTTCCAGCAGACAGAATTTTTCTGTGTAACCTCTTAAGGTGTTTGAGGATTATAAAGCACACAAAACGGTTGCAGGAGAAAAGCCTCTTATGGCTACAGCTTAGAAAATCTTTATCTCTTGCACGAAGTGGCCAGAGACGTGGCCTTTGCCCTTGGGAGTCAGAGGCTGCCATTCTCCCCAGGCCCACCCACCAGTGACTTCCTCCTCCAGGCTTTAGGGGGAAGGCATTTAGTTTTTAAAATATATATTTCATTCTGTAATTTAACCAACAGCTTTTAAATTTAAGCTATTTGAGATATTAAAAAATAAATCAGCGTTTTCCCCCACATAGGGCTCAAATACAAATAATAATAATAATAATAATAAATCTCTAAAAATTTGTGTCCTGGAATCAACTCGGTCAAGTATTATGTAAGCAGAAGTTGCAGAGGAGGAAGAATTTCTAGAATTCTGTTGATTGTTCTTCACGAGTAATTGGTAGTTAACATTACAGTGTACGTATACAATTCGACACATTAGGTTTGTTGATGATATGTCACATTTTAACTAATAGGTGGGTTGAAGTTTATAAACTGGAAAAAAAAAGCCTCCTAGTATATTTCATTAAAACTGAGACACGATTGTGAGACTTATACCATTATTTTATATGCCACTACAGCCGAGCTATGAAAAGGCATTGATTAAAATATGCATTCAGGTGTCTTAGAATTAGTGACATGTGGCAGTGCTTTAGCCACAACCTTGCCTCTTTCCTATATCGTCTGATGGCATGATTCTAACCCCATGTTGTTCAGTTCTCAGTTTTCCTCTGCTTGCTGGCAACAGTTGGCATTCTTGCTTCCTTCTCTTTGAAGGTGTCTCCGGGGTACACCTCCCTCTCCCGGTTCTCCTTCTGACATCTCCGGCTGTTTTTTTCTCTCTCCTTGGCTGGTTTCTCCCCCTCTCCCTGACCTCTCAACAGTGGAGAGTCCAGGGCTCAGTGCTTATACTGCTTTCCAACCTACATACTCTTTAAATACCATCTCTCTGCTGGTAATTCCCAGGTGCGTATATATCCAGCATGGACCTTGTACTTGAACCCCAGGTGGAAATGACCTCCTACCCTCCTGACAGTCCCAGATGTCTAGCAGGCACCTCATGCCTACGATGTCCAATGCCAACCCCAATGCACACCTCCACGTCAGTCACCCACCAGAGAAAGTGGTCCTTCAGACTTCCAGTTATTTGGGCCAAAACCTTAGCATCACCTTTGACTCCTTTCTTTCCTTCTTACCCCATCCATATACGATTCATTAGCAAACCCCTCAGCTCTACCTTTGCAATATACGCAGAAGTTGGCTACTTCCTGTTACCTGCACGGCCGTCACTTTGGCCCAAACCACTGCCCCATCCCTGCTGGATTATGGCTGTGGCCTCTACCCAGTTTCTGTCTGTGCAACCTTCATTTTATTCTTGACACAGCAGCCAGGATGATAGTGTTCAAATGTCAAGTCAGATCACGTCATCTCTTCTCCAAAATCTCTGGTGATGTTTCATCGAATGCAGAGTTGCAGCCTGAAGGCCGGGTGTGATCTGCACCCATCTCCCCTCCAACTTTCTCCCACCCATGACTCCTGCCACTCCTGCCTCTTGCTCCCTCTCTTTCTTGCTCCCTCGCTTTCCTGCTCCTGCTTGTGCACGCCAACACCCTTCCTTCCGTGCACCAGGTATCTGCACAGCTTGCTGCATTTACTGCTTGACTCAAGTGCTACCTCTGGGAGGCCCTCTCTTAGATGGGACAGCCCCACCACCCGCATCCACTTTCCCTGCTTCATTTCTCTTCCAGCACTCTCCTGTCCAACACACTTCACGTCTTATTACTTACCGTGTTTATTCTTCCCACGTCCTCCTGATAGAATGTAAGCTTCTCGGGGAAAGGAAGGGATTTTGTTTTGCTTTGCATTTGCTGGCTGCCGTTTCCCCAGTGACTAGAAGTGTCCAGCACAAAGTAGATGCTCAGTAAAATTTTGTTGAAGGAATTAATTTACAGCTTCAGGTATTTGGGACAGCTTCAAACACAGACTAAGATAAGAAAGAAGGCAGCTTTTTTTTGTTTTGTTTTTTGTTGTCTCCAGTGGAATGAAATCAAAGATTATTCATTTTCCTCACAGGATCAGTGATATATATTCCTTTCATTTGGAAAATTATGTACTGTTTTGGTAATTTATCACTGGAAAACCTTCAAGGGATCTTTGCAGAGTGGATTTTTTTTAGTAGCCCCCCCAGGTTCATCTGACCTTACAGTTATTGTCTATTGAACCTTCAACAAGATAGTGATTAATTGTGCTTCAGAAATCATTTTGGGGGTTTAAAATAAAATCTAGACAGTTCTTCCAACTTTTGTACCTCAGCTAGGGAAGGGGTATTTTTAACCCAGGGCATACCAAGTTCCCAGCACTGATGAAGAAGTTTCCTGGGTAATGAATGAGCTGGAACTTATTCCTGTAGATAGACCAATTTTTAACCACCCTGTGATATACTGATTACTGCAAAACACGTATACGTGAGCATGTTGCTTTTAGGAGCATTTAACCCAGGCCAGAGAGACCACAGCTGGGACAGCTGATCTTGGCAGGACTCTGCTACAGTGAGAGAATCCATGAGGCCTTTCCTCCCTGTGAACTCGGGCCCCAGGAATAGGCAAGGCGGAGCACCGTCAGTGGCAGTGGCAGAGGCTCTTGCACGAGAACAGGTTCCAGGAAGCCCAGGTTGTACCCCTTGGTGAACATATCATGGGACCTGGCCCTTTCTTATTACCGTAGAGACTAGAGATCTGGCAGGGCCACACGGCAAAGATATGTGATGGGCGTGTGCCCACTCAGGTTCTCGGTGGCTTAAGTGACAGCAGCTAATGAGATGACAGGTGGTGAGGAGGCGCAGGCAAGAGGGCAGGGGTGGCAGCAAGGCTCTCATTCATTTATTCTTTCAAAGATATTTGTGTTATTCCTATTTGTGTTATTCCTATTTCGTGCTCGGCTCTGGTAGGTGCTGGGTAGTCAAAGCAGATGGGGGGCTGGGACAGAAGGTAGTCAGAAAAGGCAAGGCATCTTTGGGGACATGACCATTGTATTGGGGAGAATACTGATTCTAGGAATGCTGAAGGCAGGCTTTTATTCCAGTTTCTGAACTTGACATACGTTGCTCTCTACATATTTGTATGTGTTGTGTCCATCTTTGTCCCTGTGCCTGCAGTTTGCAAGGCCGGGGCACAGCACCTGCCTGTGTCTTTTGGGGGAGAATGAGGGTGGTGTTAGAAGGGAGGTTGTCTTGAGCACCCGTCTCCTGTCTGCCCCATGCACATCTCAGGAGACTGCTGTGGGTGTGTGTTGAGACGCCGGTGCAGGGAAAACTGTAGAGTCATCTGTCCTGGGAGGAGGTTGTGTATTAATTGCCTCCATGGAAATTTTCTCATTAGTTGTCCTTTTACCTCTCTTTCTAGAATAATAATGAGAACTGATACTACATTTAACGAGATGCAGTGGGAGTGTGTGCGTCCTTTTACATGATAAGTTTGGTACCGTCGGAAAAAGTGTTTAAACATATTCATCTCTTAGATGCGCCCATTCTGTGCCACCAAGCCTGGTCATATGGCGTGAAATGCTACGTGCTGTGTTGTGTGGTTGCAGGCAGCGTTTGTTTCTCCGGCTCTGTCACCACTCCTTCCAAGGAAGGCTTTGATATGGGTTCTGGGTGATGGCGGTCGTTGCAGATATTTACCTCCAAAAGGAAAAGAGCTTTAGTACCTTCTCTAATTATAAAGAGCAGTTCAGGTTTGTATAGAAAGAGAAGCAACCTTTTTTTTGCATCCCGAAGCTGACGTTGAGCATTAAAAATATAAGCCTCAAATCAGAGTTATTATAAAGATAATGTCTGATTCAGGGTTTTTATAATGCACTTCCATAGTAACCCAGTTTATCACCTAGGGCCTCTCTAATCTTGGGCTGTCTTGCCAGGGAGCGGGTCAGTGTCAGCTCACTGGGGAGAGCCCGGTGAGTACTGTTGTGATGTCCCGCATGTGGCGGAGTTGGTAGCAGCAGCATTTTCCCTTCCACGTTTGCCTTTCCGTGGGTGAGTTCAGCAGTGGTTCCCCTCCTGACAATTGCTTGTGAGGTTCCAAGAAGCCTGGAAAGTCAGGAATCTGGTGCTTGGCTTCATTGTTCAGCACCTGTAGTCTTGGTGCTAAAACCTGTCTATAAATAACTCTTCCCACCTTTCAGTTCACTGTCCTAGTGATTCTTGTCCAGGCAGAAGAGGAGGAGGTTTGGGAAGGGGAACCAATGTGTATTGAGGTTCTGTGCTAATCGTTTTGAATACTCCATCCCATGAATCTTAACCACCCTATGAGATAAGAGGTGGTATATCCATTTTATTTATGTGAACACCGAAATCTTAAAGGTTGTCATTTGCCCAGGATCGCTAACAAGTCATGGAGCTGGATTTGAAACCATATGTTGTGACTGCCAAGTTCATGATCTTCCTCACCATTCTCGTGCTTTTCTCTAGGGGCCAGGGCCGGCTTCTCAGACAGCTCCTGACTAGTACAGACTTTGGTCTGTAGGGCTTTGACTCCTTCCGTGGTTTCCATAGAAACTTTAGCTGTATTCCCCAGAGCTCTGGGACCTGGCACCACAGGAAAAAAGCGCTGTTAGGTTCCACGCCCCCATCTGTTAGCCCTCCAGTGGGTTGAGAGTTGTGTTACTTTTCAGTGTAAGAAAAGAGAGACTTGGCACCACCTTTAGTTAATTCACATCAATTCAACACACACTGACTGTCTCTAATCTAGATGACAACTCTGGGGCCTCTGATGGCACAAATGGCCAGGGCACCTTGCCAAGCAGACATGTGGTCTCTGCTTCACTTAACTGTTGTGAAGTTAACAGTTGGAGTGGGAACTCTCATTGTTTCCTGGGTGTGGTTTCTTTTAACGAGATACTTTTCTAAATCTTTACGCTATTTAACAGTCTAGCTATGGTCTCTTCAAATTGCTGTGATTACAGGAGTTGGTGAACTACAGCCCATGGGATGTATCCAGTCCACTACCCTGTTTTTGTAAGTCAAGTTCTATTACAACATAACCAGGCTCATTCGTGCTGTCCATGGCTGCTTTTATGCTACAACAGAGTTGGGAAGTCGTGACACAGACAGAATGCGGGTCTCAAAGCCTAAAATATTTATGTTTGTCCTTACAGAACAAGTTTGCTGACACCTCTTTGTGTCTTGTTTTGTAGGATACCTATAGTTTTAAAGAAAATAAACCAACTTGGTAGCCCCAGAGAAAGCTGTCCCAGCAGCTGTTTGGTCAGTAATGACAGAGCAGGAAAAAGCACACACACTGTGGCGAGGTAGCCATGCCCAGAGAGCATAACATGAATGAATAACAACACTCCTGCACTACATCACACTCCCTGTTAACCACAGTGGGGCCACCATTACATGACCTGGCGCTAGTCACAAACCTCTACGTGAGATTCCTTACCAAGAAAATTAAACACTTAACAGTATGTGTTTATAAAGTATATATAAACACGTCTTATATATGTGTGTGTTTTATAAGTACATGTTGTATAGACATATATCAGGTTTCAGTCTGAAACGTCGGTTCTTGGCACACCCATGGCCCAAGAATGACCAGACACTCCAAAGTTAGGCAAGCATGAAAGTGAGGTTTATTGAGGAGAGAAAGATGGGATTATGGAGCAAGAGCAACATATAAGTTTACTAAGCATGATACCTATGCCACAGACAACGGCCGGACCCATTGTCGCAGCAGGAAAAGAGAGTTTGGTTGTGGTTTGCGATTGGGACCTCTCTAGTGGCTCAGGCATCACCATGGAACCACTTTGATTGGACAGTTGGGAGTTGCATTACTAGGCATGCAGGTTGTTCTAGGTCAATTTCTGGACTCTCTGGTACCTACGCTGCTTGGCCTGTGGGCTAGAGAGTCCTCTGCATTCTTTTGCAACTGATGTGCTAAGTTGATTGGCAGATTGGTAGGGTATTCCCTCCTCCCCAGGTATGGCAGTCCTTTGGAGATTAGCGTGGGACAGGACCAAGATGGGGGCCTTTTCCCCAGGTGGGGCAATTGCACCAAAGCAACAGCACCCACTTTTGTCCCTAGGGGACCCAGAATCCCTCGCTATCTACCTAACAGATACTTTAAAACGGAATAGTAAAATAAATATCAAAATAAAGTAATAAAATAAGAAGAAGACCAATTTCTTTACCACCCAGCTGAGGTTGTAGAACTTTGTGAATGCCTGCAGAGTCCCTTCTGTGCGACCTCCCCTCCTTGCCCCCAATAGGTAACCGTATCAATTTGGTAATCGCCTACGGTTATTGTTTTATTTTGCCTAACATTTTTTTCTAAACACAGAAGGCTCTCAAGGCCTATAAGATTTTGTGTTTCATTGGTGTTGCTTCATTTCCTTGGTGGTAAGCTCTTTCTGTCTTAAAATTTCATAAAGGTTATCAGTCTAGTAAACATAGCCTAACACGCAGTGACTGGTTAATAAATACTCTCGAAATTTTCCACAGGTTTTTCTTTTCCCTTTCTTGGCGATGGGGTGAGTCCAACAAAGTACAACAAACTCATGGGCTAGTTAAAACTGGCCTCCTCAGTAGGGTTTTGTGATAATGTGCTAGACTGAAAGGCTGGTATCTCTTGAGCAAGATGTTGTCGACTCCATCTTTGATATATCCACTCCAGCGTGTGTGTGGGGGTGAAGAATGTTGCTAACTCCCGTCCGTCTGTGGAGTTGACTCCATGTTTTCATCACAGGGAAATCTAGTTGAGTGGGAGAATAAGATGGAACCTGATTTGTGGGCCTTAAATTTAGCTTACAGTCAATTTTAGTTAAAAAGAAATCTCATTGTATCCATTCTTTGTGTTTTTCTTTTTTTTCTTTATTTTGTGGCTTAAAAGAAAAGTATAAATACTGCACAGGGTTTTGGAAGAGGGAGTTGTTCTTAAACCTTTAAACTCTGTAATTATTCTATAAAGGCTATGTGTTTACATCTGAAATGCATTGAACCTTATTTATTTATTTGTTTGTTTGTTTGTTTATTTATTTATTTGAGACACAGTCTCACTCTGTTGCCCAGGCTAGAGTGCCGTGGCATCAGCCTAGCTCACAGCAACCTCAAACTCCTGGGCTCAAGCAATCCTTCTGCCTCAGCCTCCCGAGTAGCTGGGACTCCATGAGCCTTAAATTTTTGTGCTTAGTATATGGAGCTTTTATAATGATGAGGGTGCTTCCAAAATTAAATTAACTCTATAGATAAAGTCAATCAGCCCCAAGCACTAGCGAGTGTCTCTATTGTGCAAATGAAGAAGTGGATAAGACAGGTTTGCCCAAAGCCACACTGCCATTGGCATTTTGAAGATTTAAGCAATGGTTCTGCTTACAAAAAAAATGCTGTCATATTTCATGTGAGACACAGTAAGTCTTAGTCAAATTGACCTAAATAAAGATTCAGGGACTAACAAGCCTTTTGGTATTTGGAAGAGTGTATCTCATCAACCACAAAGAGCTGACGTGTTCCTTAAAGTTACATGTGGAGTTTTAAATAGGACATAGGTTTTTTGAGGAGTCTATTTGCTTGAAATCAAAAGCTCTGTATCTGACTAAACATGCTATGAAAACTGAAAAGCAACTGGTTCAAGTATATTTCATACTGCCAGGGAGAATAGTGTGAGACGTGTAGTAATGACGTAATTTGTGGCATTCTACTTTTTAAAAAAGTTTTTATTTTTTGTGGCATTCTACTTTTATAGTTGACAAGAAAGCAGCCTTCTACTAGGAACTTACTTTTTGAAAACAACTTTCAAGGCATGAATTCAGGGTGTATATACAGTCTTCCAAATCGCCTGCCTTGATCAGTTTGTATGGCAGAGTGAGGAACCACAAAGCCCTCCACTTTCAGAAAAACGTCTGTAATTATTATTGTTCTTTTATTAGGCAAAAATCGATAGCTCATTTTATAAATACTTTTCCCAACAACTGATTGGAGCAAAAAATATATTTTTTTTCCTTCCTGGTTAATCTCTAGTTAATTTAAAAATCATAATAGTAAGTTTCTCTCTTTATTCTCCCCTTCTTCTTTCTTCCCTAAATCTCACTTGGGAACTTGACCCCATTTTTTTAATAGTAAATATTTTTTAAGAAAGACATTGTCCACTATAACCATTCTGGCATCGGGGCGCATGAGTATGGCCTCAGCCGGAGACATGATATTGATTCAGAGGGCTAACTCACCTGTTGTAAAATACTAGAGCCCTTGCCAGGAGAGTTATATATGCACCCCACATATGAATGGCGGTAAAGCCACTGTGTAATTGAGGAGAGAAGATGCAGGAAAGAGGGAGACACCAAAGCATGCTATTCAGGGAGAGTCTCACCTGACTGAGGATTTGGTGCCAGGTGCTTATCTGGAGATTTTGAATCCTAACATTTTATTTTGGCATTTCACCCAAGTCATCAGATTTGGGAATCACAGATACATACTTGCTGAGATTACAAGTGACTGATGAGGCAGAATGACAGTATGTTATATTATTGGTGGCAGATATCTGAGAGAATAAGCAGCCATGGTTGTTTGCTCAAGGTTTTTCCTTCCTCTTGGAAGGTAGCATACAGTAACATTTAATAGTGGTTACACACACAGAATTTGGAATAGCCAATTCTGGAATAGCCAAGGTGAGCCAACTCACCTTCCTTTTTGACATCGGGCCAGCAGCCTAACTTTTCTAAGTGGTTTTTTTTTCTCCCTCTCTTACCTGTGTAATTGGAATGTTAATGCCTTATAAAAATGTTCAATGAGCTAGTACCTTAATATAATACCAGGAAGACAATAGCTACTGTTATTACACTGTCATTTTGACTGTTGTCTTCATTGTAACCATGCAAGTCAGTTTAGAAGACTGAATAATGGATCATAAAATTACTTGCTGAGCATAAAGTAGGGCACAAGAAGATATGTGTTCTTAAGAAATGCCTCTATTGGGCCTGAACAGCAGGGTATGTCAGTTGACATAAAGGACATCATTCCCAGAATCAGGACACCCTTTACCTAGATGGTGCTGGTTAAGTTTTAATTTGTAGCTTCCCTTTTTCTAAATTTTATAAAGTCACCACTTTTTTTTTAGTCTGGGAGCCTCTAACTTAGTTGGTTGCGTTTAGAACAGTAGTTTCCCCACCGTTAGTTTCACTCTTCATCATTTTAGTTACCCTCGGTAAACTGTGGTCCAAAAATATTAAATGGAAAATTCCAGAAACAAATAGTTCGTAAGTTTTAAATTGCACACCTTTTTGAGTGGTGTAATAAAATCTTGAGCCGTCCCACTCTGTCCCATCTGGGATGTGAATCCTCCCTTTGTGCAATGGATCCATGCTGTAGACGCTCACACCCACTGGTCACTCAGTAGCTGTCTAGACTATCAGATGGACGGCCCAGGTATCACAGTGCTTGCATTCGAGTAACCTTTATTTTCCTTAATAATGGCCCCAAAGCACAAGAGCAGTGATGCTGACAATTTGAATATTGCCAAAGAGAAGCTGTAAAGTGCTTCCTTTAGGTGAAAAGGTAAAAGTTCTGGACTTAAAAAAAAAATCGGTTGGGCGCGGTGGCTCACACCTGTAATCCTAGCACTCTAGGAGGCCAAGGTGGGCGGATTGCTCAAGGTCAGGAGTTCGAAACCAGCCTGAGCAAGAGCGAGACCCCCGTCTCTACTATAAATAGAAAGAAATTAATTGGCCAACTAATATATATATAGAAAAAATTAGCCAGGCATGGTGGCACATGCCTGTAGTCCCAGCTACTGGGGAGGCTGAGGCAGAAGGATCGCTTGAGCCCAGGAGTTTGAGGTTGCTGTGAGCTAGGCTGATGCCACGGCACTCACTCTAGCCTGGGCAATAAAGTGAGACTCTCTCCCAAAAAAAAAAAAAAAAAAGAATTAAAAAAAAAATTATATGTTGAGGTTACTAAGATCTATGGTAAGAATGAATCTTTTATCCATGAAATTGTGAAGAAGGAAAAAGAAATTCGTGCATAGTACCAGTCTGCCGCTTCAGGCATCCACTGGGGTCTTGGAACTCATCACTCATGGCTAAGGGGCGGTCACTGTAGGAACAAAGGAATCACTGTGGATACCTTGTTTGGGTTTGCCTTTCAGAACACCTTTTGGGGGTGATGCATTCTATTAATAATTCCATGATTGCTTGTTCTCGCTCCGCATTCAGGAAGTGAAATTTGCACGAGGGTACCCAAGTAGTCCCTAGGATGGGCTGAGTGTGCCAAGTGCTTATGAAAGGCATTCCTTTGACATACAGCCGTGGGAAAACTTCTTCTAGTCCGTTCAGTAAAGCCGAGTGGCCCCGCCACTCAGGAGGCTGACGTGGGAGGAACTCTGAGCCCACGAGCTGAAGCCCCATGTGCCTGGGCAACATAGCGAGACGTTGTTTCAAAAACAAAACAGAAGTGAAGCAGAATGGCCTTCTACAGAGACCTTCTCTTTTACAAGCCTGTCTTTGGTTTTCCTTTGTCTCTGGTGTAGGTATTGACATCTTGAAGCTTGTAGCAGCGCAGGTGGGAAGCCAGTGGAAGGACATCTATCAGTTTCTGTGCAATGCCAGCGAGAGGGAGGTGGCCGCTTTCTCCAGCGGGTACTCGGCGGACCATGAGAGGGCCTACGCGGCCCTGCAGCATTGGACCATCCGGGGCCCCGAGGCCAGCCTGGCTCAGCTGGTGAGCGCCCTGCGGCAGCACCGCAGAAATGACGTCGTGGAGAAGATTCGCGGGCTGATGGAAGATACCACCCAGGTAATGCAGCCCTGCTCGCGTGTCTTTACCACTAACCTATTGTCCCTGTGCTTCAGATTTTACCAGGTATGTGGGAACAAGGAAAAATAACTGATATTAAGCATCGAGGCACACACACAAACACACCCTGCCTTCTCGGACGGTGGTTCTCAGTGGTTGTCCATTAGGATCATCTACGGGTCCAGGGGTGTGGTCCCCAAACCCCAGGCTGTGGACCGGTACTGATCCCGTGGACTGTTAGGAGCTGGGCTGCCCGGCCGCCTGAGCTCTGCCCCTCTATTCCCCCACCCTGGTCCATGGAAAAATTCTCTTCCATGAAACTTAGGAAGCGGTGGCAGGTGGCACAGCAGGAGGTGAGCAGTGGGCGAGGGCAAAGCTTTGAGGCTTCATCTGTTGCCCCCCCCCCCAAGTTGCTCCCCATAGCTCGCATCACCAACTGAGCTTGCCTACTACTCCCACCCCTGGAAAAATTGTCTTCCGTGAAACCAGCCCCTGGTGCCAAAAAGGTTGGGGACCTCTGATTCTAGGGAACGTTTTAAAAATTCTGATTCTTGGGCCCCTACTCCTCCAACCCCTACCGCAGATCAGTCAAAGCAGAATCTCCAGGGGGAGGACTATAAATCAGTACTTATAAAAGCCCTCCCAGGTGATTTCAATGTGCAAAGTTGAGAATGATTGTCTTTGGGCTAAATTCTATTAATTGTTATCAGGCTGTGCAGCCATATCTATTTGTTTGTTACCTAATTTAGAATCCCATTTTGTGTAATACATTTTTTTTTCTTTTTCATTGTATCTTCCTCGGCATGTGTAATACATTTTGAACAAGATTTTGTTTTGAACAAGATTTTGAACCAAGAAAAAAGATTTTATTTTTTTTCTATGCCCTCCCCTCCTCCAGAGGATGTTTTTTGCAAGGTGGCTTAGGAAGGCTCCATTTTGGCCAGGTGAGGTGGCTCACGCCTGTGATCCTAGCACTCTGGGAGGCCGAGGCGGGTGGATTGCTCGAGGTGAGGAGTTTGAAACCAGCCTGAGCAAGAGCGAGACCCCTGTCTCTACTATAAATAGAAAGAAATTAATTGGACAACTAATATATATAGAAAAAATTAGCCGGACATGGGTGGCGCATGCCTGTAGTCCCAGCTACTCGGGAGGCTAAGGCAGTAGGATTGCTTGAGCTCAGGAATTTGAGGTTGCTGTGAGCTAGGCTGACGCCACGGCACTCACTCTAGCCTGGGCAACAAACAGAGACTCTGTCTCAAAAAAAAAAAAGAAAAAAAGAAAGGCTCCATCTTACCTCCTGAGCATGCATGCAGGTGGTGGTGGCAGCAGTTGGTGGCAGGATTGATCCTCTTCTTTGGGTCGTTCAATCCTGTACATCAGGTGGGAACAGGGAGACTGAGGAGTGTGGTTTGTGTGTAGTGAATGAGCCCTGGCTTTGGAGCCAAGCAGCACTAGATTTGAATCCCAGCTCTGACACTTACTGGCTAGGTGACCAAGGCTAAGTTACTTCAACCTTCTCTGCCTCTGTTATTTGCATTTGTAAGCCTAGTTTTATAAGATGCATTAAGACTAGAAATAAAGCATGTAAAATGCCTGACTCATTGAAGGTGTTCTACAAATGGAAGTTAAGATCAGGATGTAGCTCATTGTACTTAGACTGTCTTTAATCATAATGTATTTCCCTAAAAGACTGTGAATTAAGTATAGATTTGGATATTTCCCACAGACTTCAATTAAGGTTTTGGAAAGTATTACCAAAGTAAAGAAAGTGCCGCTAAGACTTGATAAAACCCACTCAAGCTTTAAAGGGCCATTTTGTCTGTGTTATTATTCTAGTGGTCCAAACTCATTACCTGAAAAAGCTAGGTAGAGTTTTGTTTTTGTTTTGTTACCATATCAACTCAATTTACTATATCATTCTGCACCAAATTTTATATATCAAGGAACTCAATTTTATATACTTGATACTTATACTTAAGTATACTTTATATACTTAAAAAGTCCAAATGCTTTTATGTTTTATACTGACAGTGCAATACTTATTCACTATTGAACCAAGCATTCTTCAGGTGGCTCTTTGATCCATGTAACTGTTTGGATAAAAATTTATGGGTGCTAATTGACTTTGAAGGTGGTCTTTAAAGCTCTTGGCATATTTTTTTAACTTCTTTGAAATGTAGAATTGCAGAAAATAGACCAAGCGGTAAATATTCAAAGGCACACACCAGTCTCTTGTGACTTTCTGAGAAATAATTTCAAAAAATATTATTCACGACTAAAACTAGGCTTTAAGTAGCTGGATTTTGGGAATGGTAAGGGAGATGTTTACCCTTTAATTAAATAAAATGACTGCAGTTTGGATAAAGGGAGATCAGAGGCAAAGCATTTTTGTGCTTTCTTGGAGTGTTGGCTTTTAAGAACTGGTAAGGTGAACCGCAGACTTGGAGAAGGATTTAGATATTTGAGAATAAGTCACCTGATCTTGATGATGCCTATAACAAAGGTAACATATGATTGATGGAATACTAGGATTTGATTAACTCAAATCCATGGTGGGCCCATGGGAAAATAATAGGAGAGTGGCTATAAAGGAGAGTGAGTCATATCAAAATCATTAGGACAATGAATAAGAAAACTAAGTATCTTCTTCCCAAGTGCCAAACTCTTGTACACTTTCATTCTTCCCTTCCTCTTATCTCCTCTATAATACAAAAAGATTCTAAAAATATCTGTGTTTTTGTTATTTATTTTTTGAGAAACAATGGTGTCAGAGCATTGTGATGGAGGCTGGGATGGCAGATTAAGCTCCTTGTTCCATGTTTTAATAATGCACATCTTTGTCTAGTAACTTTCTGAATCCTGTTCTGACTCTAACTTAATACCCAGTGAGCATGCATTTCTGACTGCTTGTTCGTATTACAGATTGAGTATCACATATGTGAAATGCTTGGGACCAGAAGTGTATCAGATTTTGGATTTCTTTTTGGATTTTGGAATATTTGCATATACACAATAGGACCTCATTAAGGATGGGACCCAAGTCTAAACATGAAATTCGTTTATGTTTCAGATATACCTTATACACATAGCTTGAAGGTAACTTTATGCAATATTTTAAATAATGTTTTACACGAAACAAAGTTTGTGTTAAGTACTTACATGTAGGATTTTCCACTTATGGCATCATGTTGGTTCCCAAAAAGTTTTGCATTTTGGATTTTTGGATGAGGAATGCTTATCCTGTAATCACACTGCATGTCACTGCCTCTCCATAGTTTATCTCTGAGATCTGTCGAGTCAAACAAGAGGATCAGAGGGCAGGGGGAATAAATGAAACTTATTTTTCCCAGCTTATAGTGGACTTGAACAACGAACACCCTGTGTATTATGGTACTGCTGGGACTTGGAATTTTGCCTCGGGAGTTAATGGACTCTTAATGTGTAAAAATGACTGTGGTTGTTTTTTTTTTTTTAATGGCTAATGTTTTTCCCTATTCATGAGCCTGAGAGCACCTATGTTATGTTCCACTAAAAGGATTAGCCCTGATGTGGCTTTTTGTTACCTCTGTCAAGGACGGCTGGTCCATTATTAACCATGGTGGCTCATTAGCCATTTTTAAATTAAAGACATCCAGGGTCTGACTCTTTATCTGAGGTATGAGGTGTATTTCTCAGCACTCTTTTCTTTCAAGTTCAACGTCTAAGCTGAGACCAGCCTTTCAGAATCGTATCTGTTCTTCCCTCCCAGGACATGAGCATTTGGAAGAAGCAGCAAAGCAGTGGGAGGATAGTTGGAAGTTAGTGGGATTTTGCCAAAGCTATTAAAAAACAAAACCAAATCCTAATACAGCATTCCAAATTGTATGTTACCTCTTTTTCCATCCTTTCACCTTGATTTTTTCCTATGTTGTTATTTAAAGTTGTCTCTTTTAAGGAGCATATATTTCAGATTTTTTCTTAAATCTAGTCTGACAGTGTTTGTCATTTAATTAGAGAATTTCAGTGTGTTTATGTTTTTAACGTAACTACTCATATCTTTGGATTTAAATCTGTCATGTTCTTGTTTTTTCTTGTTTGTCCTGTCTTGTTTTTTATTTGTCCTGTCCTGTCCTGTCCTCTCTCTTTCTCCTTTCTTACCTTCTTTTGGAGTAATCAGGTATTTTTTATTATTTCATTTTCCCTCCTTTATTAGCTTGTTAGTTACACATTTTTTTACTTTACTTTCAATGGATACCTTAGAGATTATATAACATGCATACTTGAATTATGAGAGAAATGTTATAAATGCGTCGTTCTTTTTTTTTTACCATTTTTCACATAATACAACAACCTTAGAAGACTTTAATCCTATATATCCTCTTAAGTTTTGATTTTGTTATGAATTTTAATGTTATACATCTAATCCTCCTCCCCAAAGGCATATAGTTATTATGGTTTTACGCAGGATCCAAATAGATTTACTTGCACGCTGGTCTTTTCTGTTCTTCATACCTGCATGCAGCTTCAACTTCTACCTATGATCATATTTTCTTTTGCCTAAATTACACTTCTCAGTGTAGATTTTCAGCAATAAACTCTGTTTTACTTTGTCTGGAACATACTCGCTAAATAAATAGCCTTATTTCACCTTAGTTTTTGAAGAATAGCTGGAAAGAAAATTTTTGCTCACCAGTTATTTTCTTTCGGTCGTTTAATGCCTGGTTTTAAGTTTCCCCTGCTAAACAGCAAAGGAGATGATGTGATTTTATTTTTAAATCTATATTACATAACAAATTCAGTGTGCAATATTATACCAGGCACTTTGGGCAATGCAAAGATGTAAGACAAAGTCAGTGCCATCAAGGAAGCTGACAGATGAATGGAAGAAACTAACACATACTTATATAATCTAAGGGAGTAAATCCAAGCAGTGAGGAGGAGTGTGCTAGCCCAGCCAGCCAGCCATCAGAATGTCAGTGTGGAGCTTTGTGCCACGTTAAAAATTCTGCCCGTGGCAGTATAATCACTTTGGGGACCCTGAGGAAATCACTGGGGCTCTCTGCCTCAGTTTCTTCCATGAGAAAATGGGAACAACATGAGTGCCTGTGCTGTGGGTTGCTCTGGGAGTGAGGTGAGTTTGCCCCCCAGTAAAAGCACTGGTAAATGATTACTATTAATAGTTGCCATTATTTCCAGGGTCTAGTGACAGAGAGACGTAAGAATGTTCCCAACTAGCTCCCACTCATACGCACAATGGACCTGTTAAATTCTGAACACTGAGGGTCACTCAATGTTGGGTAGGGGGCTTCTCCCAATTCCAAGATTGCTTAAAGTAGGTGGTGGAGCAAGAAGGTTGTCATCTATGTTCAGAGCCCTAGAACTAGAAATATTTATTCCTCACTGCTTGAGCAAAATGTTCCTAGGCCAGCTGGGATTTTTTTTTTTTTTTTTTTT
>VSMD01032408.1:0-12625 GCA_008750895.1 Mirza zaza
TTCAGGAGCCGGGCGGCCGCGCAGTCCCTCTCCCACTTCAGGGGCCGGGCGGCCGCGCGCAGTCCCCGCTCCCCCTTCAGGAGCCGGGCGGCCGCGCAGTCCCCTCTCCCCCTTTCAGGAGCCGGGCGGCCGCGCGCAGTCCCCGCTCCCCCTTAAGGAGCCGGGCGGCCGCGCAGTCCCCTCTCCCCCTTCAGGAGCCGGGTGGCCCAGCGCTGTCCCCTCTCCCCCGCGGGAGCCGGGCGCAGCTGCAGCGGGCGGGCGGGGCGTGGGCGCTGGGCGCTGTGGGCGTTCAGTGCATCCCGGCTTCTGCCCGCGAGGTGTCGGTAGCAACCCCTCCGCGGTCACGACCCCAAAAGTGTCTCCAGACGCCACCAGAGGTCCGTGAGGCAAACCTGCCCCAGGCGAGAACCAAAGTCCTACAAACTGGGGCAGTCCTCCCATTGTCTCTTTGATTTGTTGGGGTCTGGGTCAGATTTCCTTTGAACAAAGACTTCTGGAGGTTAGGACAACAGACAAGTGGAAGCGGTTCTGTGAAGCCGCGGTCCCCACCCAACCTGCTGGCGGCGGCCGTCCGACCCCGCCCCCGCCGCGGGCGGCCTGCTGGAACCGGAGCTCCTGCCCCAGCCCTGGAAAAATCTTCAGGAAACCGGCCCCTGGCGCCAGAAAGGTTGGGGACCCCCGCTGTAAAGAACTACAGCTGCCGTTGTTGTCGTGTACAAGTCTGCAAAAGCCCAAGAGCTCGCTACAGTTCAGCTCCACCCTGCTTGCCACGGAAAGAAAGGGGGAGATCATAAGAGGAGGTGGGACGAGGAAGAAACCGAGGCCTTGGGGAGTTTCAAAAGGGACTGACTCCGGTTGGCTCCAAATCCCTTAGCCGAGGGTGCCCCCAGCACCTTTCTGATAATCGTCCGTGCGGTGGCAATGGACTTGCAGTTGACACTCCAGCACTTACTGCGGGAATGATTTCATTTCATCTTCCCCTCAAGCCAGCGAGCAAAGTAGGGCAGGTATTGCTTTCCTGATCTCACACATGAGGAACCAAGACATTCCCAGCGGAAATAACCTCTGGCGGTAAAGTTCTGTGACTGGACCTGGTGCTGCAGTTAACTAGTGCTAGAGATAAGAGACTTTGGTCCCCCCACCCCGCCCCCATCGTGTTGCATGCAAGAGTGGGATCAGAACCAGGTATTTGAGTTATGCAATTAACTTTTTGTTAATAGACTTTAATTTTAGAGCAGTTTCAGGTTCAAAGCAAAACTGAACAAAAAGTAGCTCCCTCATACCCGCTCTCCACACATCCAGCCCCTCCCATCATCAACGTCTCCAGCAGGTGGGACCTTGGCACAATCCCAAACCTGCCTTGACACATCATCACCCAGAGTCCATGGTTTACACCGGGGTTCACTTGTGTTTCTGTTCTATGGGCTTTGACACATGCACCCACTATTATATGATTAGCTTTCTATAAGTCTTTTTTTTCCAGTTTCTTATTATGGGGAATTCTGAGCATATAAAAGTAAAGAAATATAGTTTAATGAACCTCCTTGTTCCAGTCACTTAGCCTTAATAATTGTCAAATCATAGTCAATATTATTTTTATTTAAACACCTGTTCACCTCCCCCACTGCATTATTTTGAAGCAAATCCCTGGCATCATATTTCACATTTAAATAGTTCAGTGTGCATTTCTAAAAGACATGGACTCTTTTTAACATAACTACAGTACCATTATCACACCTAAAAAGTTAATAATTAATATCACTGTTTCACATTTCCAATTATCTCATGCCATAAATGTGTTTTTATATTATGTTTATGGGTTCAATCAAGATCAGTTGACAGGACTTTAGATTTTCTTTTAATCTATAGCCAACCCCACCTCCCTACACACGTCTTTTTTATTTCCTTGCTATTTATTTCTTGAAGAAACCAGGTTCTGAGAAGAGTCCCAGGGTCTGGATTTTGCTGAACGCATCTTCTGTGATGTAGTTTAACATGCTCCCTTCTCTGTATTTCCTATAAGTTGGTAGTTGGATCTGCTTTAGAACTTGATCAGATTTTTTTTTTACAAGACTCTCTCATAGGTAGTGCTCCTTCTCACACCAGGAGGTGCATAATGGCTGGTCGTCTGTCTTTGAGTGATGTTAGCAGCCATTGACGATCAGTCCCTAAGTATGTCAGTTCATTAGGGCTGTAACACTCATATCACTTCTTCTTTTATTAGCAGGAATATTTCTATAAAGAGAAACTTACCCTCAACTGCCCTTTAGTTGCCCACTGACATGGTTTGCATAGGGAAGGTAAATTAAATGCCTGATTCCTTGTGTACTTCTTGGTGGAAGAGCACAATACCAACTATCATACAGTCTTGACAAAAAAAAATTGATTCTTTCAAAATAATGAGTTGGTTGCCTAGTATCGCCATAGTGATTAATTAATAATATTTTGAGGCTGGGTGCTGTGGCTCATGCCTATAATCCCAACACTTTGGGAGGCTGAAGCAGGAAGATGGCTTGATGCCAGGAGTTTGAGACCAGCCTGAACAACATATCAAGACCCCATCTCTACAAAAAACTTTTAAAAATATAGCCAGGCATGTTGGTGCCCACCTGTAGTCCCATCTACTTGGGAGGCTGAGGCAGGAGGATGGCTTGAGCCCAGGAGTTCCAGGCTGCAGTGAGCTCTGACTGTGCTACTGTACTCCAGCCTGGGTGACAGAGCAAGATCCTGTCTCTAAAAAGAAAAATTATTTTAAACACAATAATAATATTTTGATCTTTTATCGTTATTGATGTTTAGTAGAATTTAAGCATATTTGAGGGGCTGCTGTCTCCTCCACTTATTACCTTTATTGCTGCTCACATTGTCCCGTATTTTGCCAGTGGGCACCTCAGCTCCCGAGTCCTTCTGATACTGCTCAGGGAGCATTTGGTAGTTTCCTTGCTGTCCTCACATGTGATGAGATGTTCAGGCTCATCTGACACAGTTCCTGCCCTGATCTGGAGGCAGCCGTCGCTCCAAGGATTCCTGGTTCCTTTCGGTGAGAAACAGTATTTTTAAAACCATGATGTGGGCATGTGGGACGCTCATCACGGTTAGACTAGACTTCGTTTCTAGGCCTTTTCAGTGGGCAGAGCTAGGAAATCGCTGCAAGTAGTTACCTTCTAAAAAGAAATGTTTTTATTACATTCTATGTTGAAATTGTCTTGCTAAAACATTTAATTTCCTTTTACCAAGAAAATGAGTTCAATATTGTCATGATGGGTTTGCTGAGCCTCAGTGCTGGCATTCGGAATGTCCTTGGTCTCTTTCTCAAAAGTGCAGCTTATAAGGATGGTACAGGAACAAGTAGGGACTCCCACCTGGCTTTTGGGCAGAACTTGGAGGTTTTTTAAAAAGCTGAAGCTGGCCAGGCGCGGTGGCTCAAGCCTGTAATCCTAGCTCTCTGGGAGGCCGAGGTGGGCGGATCGTTTGAGCTCAGGAGTTCGAGACCAGCCTGAGCAAGAGCGAGACCCCATCTCTACTATAAATAGAAAGAAATTAATTGGCCAACTAATATATATAGAAAAAAAATTAGCCGGGCATGGTGGCACATGCCTGTAGTCCCAGCTACTTGGGAGGCTGAGGCAGCAGGATTGCTTGAGCCCAGGAGTTTGAGGTTGCTGTGAGCTAAGCTGATGCCACGGCACTCACTCTAGCCTGGGCAATAAAGTAAGACTCTGTCTCAAAAAAAATAAAAAATAAAAATAAAAAGCTGAAGCTGCTTTATAAATAATTTTTATATGGTCTCTATGAATTTGATTTGATTTTGTCATTCCCCTGTTTCGGGAGATGTGGGTAGGAAAAAAAAAAACCCAACTCTCTGTTTAGTTGCATTTTGGTTCCATGAGAATTGCGATGTTGTGCCCGGAAGCCTAGAAGATCGTCTCAGTCTGAAGCCGCAGAAAGGAAGAGTCTTTCTCACATGGCTGGACCGGTCAGGCTGCCTAGAGGAGTGGAGCGTGGGTGAAGTGCAATCGTCCTTCTCACCCAGAAACCCTCTTGGACACAGGGTAGCAGCTAAAAATGCTTTTTAGTATCCAGGGTGGCCCTTTGTGTGAAACTTCAGGCAAGGGCTCAGTTTCTGGACCTCAGTTTCTTACACTGTCATTTTGGATTAGTAACGTCTGCCCTGCCTGTCTCGTAGGAGCCTTGTAAGAACCAAATGGGTAAGGATGGAAGAGAGTTCTGCCAAGGACAACACACTGTAAATACGCTGGGTGTCATTGTTCCTACTGGTGGAGCCTTCAAAAGGCCAGGAGTTGACTATAGGTGGGTCAGCTTTCGGTTGAGAGCAAGAAGGGTTACAGGGGCCGGGCTCAGTCACTCACGCCTGTAATCCTGGCACTCTGGGAGGCCGAGACGGGCAGATCGCTCGAGGTCAGGAGTTTGAAACCAACCTGAGCAAGAGCGAGACCCTGTCTCTACTATAAATAGAAAGAAATTAATTGGCCAACTAATATATATAGAAAAAATTAGCCGGGCATGGTGGCACATGCCTGTAGTCCCAGCTACTCGGGAGGCTGAGGCAGCAGGATTGCTTGAGCCCAGGAGTTTGAGGTTGCTGTGAGCTAGGCTGATGCCATGGCACTCACTCTAGCCTGGGCAACAAAGCGAGACTCTGTCTCAAAAAAAAAAAAAAAAAGAAAGAAGTAGACAAAATGGGTTTTGAACAGTTTGATGTGTGGAAGGCCTACATGAGTAGGAAGTTGACAAATATTAGACCAATTTGTAAGGTTGTCAACATTGCCATGTGCCAAACCTCATCTCCAAGGTAGTTTTTCTCCTTCTATTAGTTTCCTGTGGCTGTTGTAACAAAACAACACAAACCTGGTAACTTAAAACAACACAGATTTATGCTTTTACGGTTCCAGAGGGCAGAAGTCCAAAGTCTGCTTTAGAGTTCTGCCAAGGACACCCGATCTGAGCTAAGATCGGGGTGTGGGCAGCCGTTCCTTGGAGGCTCCTCGGGGAGAACCAGTTCCCTCGCCAGCTCCAGCGTCTCCTGGCTGCCTGCGTGCTGTGGGTTGTGGCCCCTTCCTCAGTCTTCAGAACGTGTCACTCCAATTTCTGCTTACTGTCACATTGCGTTCTCCTCTGACTCCGAACTTCCTATCTCCCTCTTATAAGGACCTCTGGGGTCATATCAGGCTCACCAACTAATCCAGGGTAATCTCCCCACGTCAGCATCCTTAACTTACTCACATTTGCAAAGTTCCTTTTGCCACATGAGGTAGCATTCACAGGTTCCAGCGATTAGGGCACATTTGGGGGAGGACCATTCATCCTACCAAGAAATCTTTCTCTGGAGCCTCGTTCACACCGAGGTGACAGCCCTCCAAGGATAAGTCACTTTTTAACTGGGACTGAGCTCTGCACTGAAGGGCTGGGACTCTGAGAGGGACAGGGCAGGGATTGGCAGGTGCCAGGGGAGAGGGAGACACATGCTAGTAGTAAAGCCCAGCTTTGGCTGCGGCCCTGGGGCGCATGTGATCCACTACACTGCAGCGGCTAAGACAGAGGGAAGGGCGGAGGCTCTGTCGAGAGCTGCTCGGTTTTAACGCAGGGGCCATTCCCGTGGCAGAACCCTTCTCTCTGTCCCCGCGAGACCACCTTGAGATTACCCGGAGTTCACCTGGGTTGGCGCTGGCTCTTCGTGATGTTCCCAAAGATTCCCAAATATCGCAGCGGCCAGATTCTACCCGGTCTCCCCGTGGCCACGGCGCACTGGTGCCCAGTGCATATTTGGTGACTGGACGTTGTGTTTTGTGGTGGTTCCACTGTTTCTGCCTCTCACACTTGGCCTTGCTAGGCCAGTGGGTGTCGGCCTGACCCGTGCAGCAGGGGCCGGCGCCTTGGAGCAGCCCTGACTCCCTCAAAGTCTCCGCCCTGCGTCCGCGCTGCGCGTGCGGGTGGCCGAGAGTGCAGCGGCCACGCGGAGCTCGGCTGGCAGGCGCTTGCTTACTGCTTTGGAGAAAACCACATCAACAGCATGTCCACTCACGTGTCCTCTGGGCACTGCACGTCGTTCTGCCATCGCAGGGGAGTGAGGACGGCTTTAACTCCAGCGCCCGGCTCGGTAACGCCAGGTAACTCACATCACGTCCGTTAGCGAGTCGTTAGGAAGAGACAGCCGTCTCCGGGGTTCCCCGTTCAGTCTTCGGGAACCCAAAGGGCAACGTGACTAAGTGGACATGGAAGAGTTTGGAAGGTGAGAAGTGGTAGAAGCATGGAAATGATCATTTATCCCTATGTGAACTCCAGTGATGAGCACGTAAGAGTGTCTGGCTGGGGATAGAAGCATAACGACACTGGTCACTAGAAGAAGACTCGAGTGAATTCTAGCACCCTGGTGTTAGAATCCCTGCATTGCCCCCTTCTGCCGACGTCGCCCGCGTGGTGGACACTGAAGCTCACGGCGGAAACGCTGAGGCGTGATGACAGGATCCTCAAATGTCTTCTGCATTCCTAAAAATGGGCATATGTGTTTGGTGCCACGAATGAGGACGTCAACTGTGTTCTTGTCCTTTCACTTAGGGACCCACGTGTCTCTCATGAAAACCCTGTTAGCCCGTGTGTGCCTGCCCACAGGCCACACTGCCTCACAGATGGGACGTCCAGACCCCAGGAGAGGCAGCTTGTCTAAACCCACGTAGCCACTGGCCGCTGTCGGAGTGGGCGTGTGCGGCGCCAAGTGGCATGCGGCACCTTCTCCCGCAGCCACGCCACGCACCGGCAAGGCCACCCGGCTGCGGCCTCTGTGGCCTCAGCCTCCTCCGTGTGAGAGGGGGTTGGGCCAGTGCTCAGCAAGTGTTACTGCTCTTATTATCACACGGGGGTCCTATGCATGAAGGTGACACGTTTTACAGTTTGAAAATAGACCGAGTGAATCCCTTCCCAGCCTATTCCAACCCCAATTCCAGGTCCCTTTGTCCTTGCTGTGTGGTCACCGTCTTTCCCTGGGGACAGTTTGCCTCTCCCCGTCACCCCTAACCAACCATCCTGTTTCTTTTCATGAGTCCTTGTTTGCTTTCTTAGATTTATTATTCAAGTTATCCTTATTATTATTATTATTTAAACTATGCTTTGATTCTTTTAATCCATCTGTGCAGAAATGAAATGTTGGAACCTAGACTGAACTTGTGGTTGATAAAATATGTTGATAAATCTGTGAAAATGGAAACAGAGGCAGTCTCTGAATAAATAGGCTTTTTCCATGAACTCGCCCCGGAGGCGTGGTGGACATTGTCCCTCAAAGGTTTTGTGCCCTTGTATGGCATGAGGGAAAGAAACCAAATAAATCAGGCCACGTAAGCATGAACAGAGTTCCCGCAGCGCCAGCCAGGAGCACCAAACGTGCTGTGAAACGGCAAGCAGATAAGCAACAAAGACACCTGAACCCGCATTTCTGCCTTTGCTGAATTGCACGTACTCCACTGGTCAGGAGCAAGAGTAAACAGCCAAACCCACAGGGGCAGTCTCCACACAATCACAAAGCAATAGTGTCGCGCCACTGAGCTGCTCAGCAGTCAGCTCAGGTGTGCCTGGCGTGACAAGTTTCAGGGTTATGGGAGCTCCTTTCCTTCCCCAGGGAATGGAGGGCTGCTCTGGAGCGGGCGGCGGAGAAAGCCCTGGACAGTCACAAGTGGGCCTGTGTTTCTCCGCAGGTGGTGACTTTCGATGCGGGGGGAGTCAGCGGCCACAGCAACCACGTGGCCCTGTATGCGGCTGTGAGGTATGGCTCTCTGGTGATGGGTGGTTCATTTTGCTCAGGGTTCCCAGTTTCTAGAGCACTTTCCCTTGTGTTCCCTGAGCCCCATGAAAGTCACTGTGGGATTGTCCAGTTGCTCACTACGTCTCACCACATCCTGTCCGAGAAATCTCTCTCGAGTCCTGGCGAGAGGTCCCGTCCCCTATAGAGCTGAATTGTTTTTACCCTCTGGATACTGAAAATGGGGTAATGTTGTATTTCTCTCTTTGCTGTGGCCACAGAAAGCTTTAGGGCCACGTTTGCAGCCCCTGTAGCCCATGGACGAGACTTTGACAAATGACTTCTGTGACTCGGTTGCCTCCCGGCTTCTTTCCCCTTCCCAGAAGATGACTTATTGCGTCATCTTCCATTATGGATTTTGTTCACTACCTCAAATCTTTCTTTGGAGAAGGAATATATACACAGATAACATGAAATCTCATTTGTTCTTCCCAGTCACCCTATTCTACTGATAGTTATGTACGTTTTACTGGTAAAAACGAAATGGAACCCCAAAATACTATGTGAGGACATAGGGTCACACAGACATGGACCATGTCTGCTGTCCTCCAGGGAAGTGCTTCTCTTAGGCCCTGACCAGCGGTGTGGGGGCCCACCCTGGCTCCCGAAGGGAAGGGCCTATCTGATACCTTCTTCTAAACGTGCCCAACGCTCTCAAGCTAGAGCAGGGTGACACGTGGAGTTGGATAGGACCTCACCAGCCGTGAGCTCCAACCGCCTCCTTTACTGAGGCCGCGGCACGTCTGCCCGGCGCAGCAGGGCTGAGCGATGGCAGCGGCAGCACCGGGACCCCGGGATCCTGGCTCTCCGCTCATTACTCTGTCCGATGAGAGTGACCAGTCCAACCCGAGGACCCTTCCGTCTTGTCCCTAAATTGTACATCGCCTGGTGGAAGGTGCCATGAATGGAAAGATTACCCATGTGGCCCTCCAGACGGCTCTCTGTGCCCCTGCCGTGGATGAGGGCAGGCCAGACCGCTGTCCCCTCCTGTAAAGACCGCCCGCTTCCCGGCCCAGCCAGAGGCCGCAGCCATGGAGGAGACGGGCTGCTCATGGCATCAGGTCCCTTCGTGTTCAGGAAAGTCACATCCCAGTCACAGTCCGAGATGCGTGGGAAAATGGGGCAGCCCACGCGTGGTCTTCCCAAGCATGTGGTCACCACGCTCCCTCCCTGACCCTTCTCGGAGCAGAGTCCTCCGGGCGTTAAGGGCCGTGAGGGTGACTTCGGGGCATGCGCCTCCAGTGCTGCCTCTCTCCTGGGTCCCCTGACCAGCTCACACTCCGAATGGCCCCAGGGCCCTGCCCAAAGTGAGGGACAAGTCACGTCACTCTCAGGGTCCCAGAAACCTATTGCAGGTTTTTCCACTTCGCAGGCTGTGCAGGCAGGCGGTTCCATGGTTTGCCAGCTCTCCCTCAGCGCCTGCGCCCGCCTCGCCCCTGCAGGCAGAATGGCCGGCCCTGTCAGAAGGGGGAAGTGGGGAGGTGGGAAAGGAGAAAGGAAATATCAGGGAAGAAAGAGCATTAATACTTTAAAATATTCCCCTCCTTGGCCGGGCACGGTGGCTCACGCCTGTAATCCTAGCACTTTGGGAGGCTGAGGCGGGCGGATCACTCGAGGTCAGGAGTTCGAAAATATTCCCCTACCATACTCGCAATTTCAAGAGAAAAACTTGGAAGAGTCCCAAGTAGCTACCTCCATCCTCTAAGGGCGAAGCTGGGACCAGGGCACCGGCAGCCACAGACCGGCCTCCGATTGGCTGTCCTTGGGCAAGGTGCCCACCTGGCCCTTCAGCTATAGCCAGAGGTGTGGAATCCTGGAAGTCTGTGTGGTGACTTATGGGAAGGAAGTCACCTGGAAGCCCCTGCGGAGGGGACCACGGGCAGGGCGGGCCTCCGCCACGGCCCCTCTGTTCCCAAAGACCCCTCTCGATCTCACTCTCGTGCTTCCCTTTCCCTCCTCCAGGGCCCTGTGCTCAGAAGGGAAGTTACCTAAAGGTAAGGCCTGTCCCTCTTCCTAAAGGCTGTCACTTTCTCCCTCTAAAAACTTACTCGAGAGAAATTTGCAAACATGCAGAGGGCTGCCCCAGGCCGCGCAGAGACAGGGAGGAGGAGGCTGGTCGCAGGGCACGTTGCATCCCGGGCACATGCTTGCAGCAGGGCTGCCTCCGATGACCAGGGAGCCGGGCTTGCCCTTCCCGTCAAGCTCTCTCCCGGGGTAGGTCTTTTCCACCCCTGGCATTCTTCCTGTCTGTCCGCCCGCACTCATGTCCCACCCCCCAATTAATTAGTCTGGTTGTAAATGACTGACGGGTTCTTGATGGACCAATGTGCTTGAGTGAGGACTCTTCCTAACCCTCGGGAGGGTGTCTGACCCCACCTGCCATTCACTGCATGACACCAGGCTTAGCCTCTCTGAGCCAGTTTCTGGTCTGTCGTATCCCGCAGGAGCGATTTGATGATTCAACGAAGGAAAACATAGCATGTGCCCTTTCTGTGTGGGCCGACTGAGCCCGCCAAACTGTAAAGTCCTTAAAAACGTGACTAGTCCATTTCATTCTTTTATCAACCCTGTGACACAGGCAGGTCTCACACTGTCAACACCATTTCACAGATTAAGAAAACTTGAGGTTCAGAGTGGTTAAGGGACAGTGTCAAGTTTGTCATCAGTCCTTGAGTGACAGAGCTGCAGCCAGGTCTCTGGCCTCCCGGTGCAGCAATTCCTGTCCCCATCACCTTTCCCTTGGCCTTGAGGTAGCCAGATCCCAACCCTGAGCAACCAGCCACTTCTGGTGAGGGCACGTGGCGGGTGGCAGGTAGCCAGCCAGGTCTTCAATGGCCCTTTTGTTCTTCCTGGCCCCGGGAATGAAGGGCAAAGAGCAGCTTTGGTGCCATGGCGACACCTGGCAACCCTGCGGCCACTGGCCTGCCCTGCTCTGAGCCACAGGGGAGAGGGAGGGTGCTGGGGGGAGTCTGGCTGGGGCCACCAGGCTCCTCACTGCCCCCTGCCCCTCCCACCAGGGTGCTCTGTGCTCACGCTGCAATCTGTGAATGTGCTGCGCAAGTACCTCTCCCTCCTGGACCTGCCCTGGTCCCTGCTCCACGCCCGGGACGTGCTCTTCGTGCTCACCAGCGAAGAAGTGGCACAGGCCAAGGTGAGGATGGCAAATTCCTGGTCACCTCGACTTAGATCCGTGCCCCAGACCCCTGGTTCCTCATAGCCCTGCCCTGCAGAGGCCCGGAGCGAAGGCCTTCCACGGCGGCTCGGCGTCTGTGCCTGACTGTGAGGAGCAGGCTGGACCTTGGGAGGCATAGATTTTCAATGACTTTGGCCTTCTTTTCTGATTATAAAAGTGAAGATGGGCGTGGTGGCTCATGGCTATAGTCCCAGCTACTCAGGAGGCTGAGGCAGGAGGATTGCTTGAGCCCAGGAGTTCAAGACCAGCTGGGGCAACATAGCAAGATCTGCTTCAAATTAAAAATAATAATAACAATAATATGCTTTTTAAAAAAGTAAATAACACATGCTCATTGTAGACAATCTAGAACTACATAAAAGCATCAGAAAGAAAATGAAAATAAGAAAAATTGCCTGCAATCCTACTACTCAGAGGTAATCATTGTTAACATAGTGGGCTACATCCTACTCTTTATATATATATTTTTTTCCTTTCTATTTCATCATATTATGGGGGTACAGATATTGTTAAGGCTACATATATTGCCCTTGCCATCCCTCCCCACCCCCACCGTGTCAGAGCTTCAAGCGTGTCCATCCTCCAGGTGGTGCGCACCGCGCTCGTTATGTAGGTATACACCCTCCCTTCCTCCCCCTTCCACCCCCCATAAACTTTTTTTTGACATTTTGGTTACATTTTATGTCTTTGCCTCTCCCTAAGAAGGGTTAGAGGTAAGCCCTCCCCCTCCACAGTGCTCGCCACATCCCTAAGATGTGGGTCTCCCCCCACCCCCGAATCCCTGGTGAGCACCACCACCGTTTGAGCACCATAGTGTTAATCAGTCAGCACCAATTTGATGGTGAGTACCTGTGGAGCCCATTTTCCTGATCTTGTGTCACTTCACTTTGGATAATGGGCTTAAGCTTAATCCAGAATAGTATAAATGGTGCTAGCTCACTGTCGTTTCTTAGAATTGAGTAATATTCCATTGTGAGCATATACCACATTTTGATTATCCACTCATGAATTGACGGGCACTTGGGTTGTTTCCACATCCTTGCAATAGTGAATTGTGCTGCCATAAACATTCGGATGCAGATGTCTTTATAATAGAATGTCTTATGCTTTTTTGGATAGATGCCTAACAATGCTATTGCTGGGTCGAATGGTATTTCTATTTCTAGCTGTTTGGGGTATCTCCAAATTCTTTTCCACAAAGGTTGCACTAATTTGCAGTCCCGCTAGCAGTATAAGAGTGTTCCTGTCTCTCCATATCCTCACCAGCATTTGTTGTTTTGGGATTTCTTTCTTTCTTTTTTTTTTTTTGAGACAGAGTCTTACTTTATTGCCCAGGCTAGAGTGAGTGCCATGGCGTCAGCCTAGCTCACAGCAACCTCAAACTCCTGGGCTCAAGCAATCCTGCTGCCTCAGCCTCCCAAGTAGCTGGGACTACAGGCATGTGCCACCATGCCCGGCTAATTTTTTTCTATATATATTAGTTGGCCAATTAATTTCTTTCTATTTATAGTAGAGATGGGGTCTCGCTCTTGCTCAGGCTGGTCTCGAACTCCTGAGCTCAAATGATCCGCCCACCTCGGCCTCCCAGAGAGCTAGGATTACAGGCTTGAGCCACCGCGCCC
>VSMD01032414.1:0-66693 GCA_008750895.1 Mirza zaza
CAGAGTTTCACTTTATTGCCCAGGCTAGAGTGAGTGCCGTGGCGTCAGCCTAGCTCACAGCAACCTCAAACTCCTGGGCTCAAGCAATCCTGCTGCCTCAGCCTCCCGAGTAGCTGGGACTACAGGCATGTGCCACCATGCCCGGCTCATTTTTTCTATATATATTTCGTTGGCCAATTAATTTCTTTCTATTTATAGTAGAGATGGGGTCTCGCTCTTGCTCAGGCTGGTCTCGAACTCCTGACCTCAAAGGATCCGCCCACCTCGGCCTCCCAGAGAGCTAGGATTACAGGCTTGAGCCACCGCGCCCGGCCGCTGATACACTTCTGTAGCCACGGGAGGGCGGGAAATGTAGTCTCCCAAACAGGCCACAGAGCCCCCACTGGACTTTTGTTCTAAAAGGAAGGGGCAAGTGAACATCGGGACCCGAGTCCCGCAGACCCGCCGCACCCGGAGGCCCGTTCCTGCTCTAGCCTGGCCCCCGGGGTGCAGAGGGCAGGAGGGCGTCCCCCTGGCCTTGCTGCGAGATTCCGTTCCTGTGCATTTTGAGGAAGGAGGCTCCGAACCAGCCACGCCGAGGCCATGCCCCCGCCTCCCTGGGTGACCAGTCGAGCAGCTGCATCCCCCGGGTGCCCCGTGGCCTCCCCACCACTCACGCTCCATCCTGGGCTTGGCGCCTATCCCAGCTCCTGTGCCCCACTGTCCCCAACGGCTGAGCACTGCACCCCACCTGCCCGCACGCCTGCAGTCCCAGCCACCCGTGCCGTCCACGCACCAGCTCCCGGGTCACGCGACACCACCCGGGGCCAGAGGTCTCCTTCCCCACCTCTGCGCCGGGCTCAGGTCCCGCACAGGGCAGGCCCACCTAAAACAGGGAACGCGATGGATTGATTTCTTGAAGGCTCCGACGATGCCTCCCACGCCATGCAGGAGGCAGAAGTTGTGTTGTTGTTGGCGATCGCGACAGGTCCCCCCGCGCACTGCTCCCAGGCTCCAAAACGCTTCCACACTCCTCCTTGACCTTCACCATCGCGCCGCTGGACCACGCAGGCGAGCGCCGCCCAGCTTTGCAAAGGGCAGCACCAATGCCCAGGACAGCAGTGAACGGCTGCTAGTGCGGAAGGACATGGCGCCATTCGATCGTTCTGACTTGTTACGGCCTGGCTCCAGCTGCCCTTGGGGACAGGGGGCACAGAACAGCCGGGGAGCCCCCAGGTGGCTTCCATGTGACAAGAAAGGCCTGTTATAGCCCCCGGAGCAACCCCAGTTTCTCCCCCCTGCCCCCAGGGCTTATACCAGGGCAGGGTGCAAGGGGCACCCTGGGCCTGGCAGTAACCGTGCCTAGGCCTCAGTTTGCCTGCCTGTGCGATGGGCTGGTTAGGCCAGATCGGGGGACCCAGGCGGGGCCGGGGTGGGCTGGGGGGCGGCGTGGCAGGCTGGTGAGTCCCTCCCCTACCTAAAGCGGACGGGCTTCTGCTGCCCGGCTGCCTCTGGTTGCTACTGGGGGGCCGCGGGCAGCACTGCTCAGTCCTCTGATTTCTCAAGAGAAAATGGAGATGGGGACAATCTGTGAAGCCCCCCGCAGCGGCTGAGGGCAGCCCCCGAAAGGCTGTGTCCAAGTCCTAGCCGAGCACCGTGAACGTGACCTTATTTGGAAATAGGGTCTTTGCAGCTGAGACGAGATCGCCCTGGAGGGCCCTAAATCCAGTGACAAGTGTCCTCGTAAGGGACAAGAGGGGAGGCACAGAGGAGGGGGGAGGCCGAGGGAAGGCCAGGCAGAAATCGGAACACCTGGCACCACCAGGAGCCGGAAGAGGCAGGCGGGACTGTCCCCCAGCGCCCCCGCGGGAGTGTGGCCCTGCCGACACCTCGATCTTGGACGTCGGGCCTCCAGCGCGGCGCAGGGAGAAATGTCTGCAGTTCAAGCCGCCAGGTCGGGGACCACCTGTCACGGCAGCCATGGGACACTGACACGTCTCCCCGTTCGCACACGCCACTCATTCTTGTGTTGCTGCCAGCGGAACCAGAGCACAGCGCTGGGAGCCACCCTCTCCCTGACAGCCCAGTCTGCACAGCCCCGGCTCCAGATGACACCCCCGACATGGAACCCGGCAAGGAAACTGCCCCACGGGACGGGGGGGGGGGGGCAGGCGCCTTCGAGGGGCAGCTTCGAGGACAGGGGAAACGCCAGGTCTTGCAAACTGCGAAGTCCCTTTCCAGATTAAGTGGCGGGGGCTGTAAAAGGGCACTGAGTCCCCTCTCCCAAGCTCCCGACCCACGCCCCTGCCCAGGAGCAGCCAGCGTGGGGCACGGAGGCCAGGCAGGGAGCGGGCCCAGAAGGCCCCGGGCTGCACCTGCCTGCCCCAGAGGAGCAGGCCCGGCCCTCCCCCCGGGAGGCGGCCGTCACGTGGCAGAGGTGCCAAGCTGGTGAAAGGCCACCCTCCCTCCCCTGGCACCGCCGTCCGCTGCAAATGCCTAGCTGGAGTTGGTGCCAGCAGCTTTCGGGGGCTGTCATGTGCCTGGGCTGCTGGCAGCCGCCGGTCAAGGGGCCCTGCCCGCCCTCTCCCCGGACACACCTCTGATTCGGAGGAATGTATGTGTGAGCTTTTATTCCTTGGAGGGGAAAAAGCCCTCTCTCGGCAGAATTCTTCCCGGGACCCCGGCTGCTGGCCACTGCCAAAGGGTCCTGGCAAGGTCAGGCCTCTGAGGGACCTGCCCCGGCCTTCCCACGGCCCTCCTGGGGCCACACGTGCACCCTGAGGCCTCACCTTGCTTGGGAAAGATCCTAGGGCTTCGGCTTTAAATCCCACCTGTGAGCGTTTACATCCTGGAATCACCCCTGCCTCCACGCTGGTGACCCTGGGCACGTCCCGCCACCTCCCTGAGCCTCAGTTTGCTCATTCAAGAAATGGGGTACACCACGGGGCTCCCCGAGGCCGAAACACAAGGAATCCGTGTTCTTCATCATCTACGCTGGGACACGCCACGTTTCGACTTTTCGGGGTGGTTACTAATGACGGTGCCAGGGCCACAAGCATCGGCTGGGACTTTGGGGCAGACCAAGCGTTTGGCAGGCCCTGATCCAATAAGATAAGGCGCGTCAACGAGATAACACGCTTGGCCGGGTCTCCCCGTAAGTGCTCGGCAAACACTGTGACAGGCACTCCTGCTGTCCCCAGTCAGGGTCCCGTCACCCGCTGCTCCCAGCTTCAGGCTCCGGAACAGGGACCTGGGCGCGTGGAGAGGAGCCTTCGTGGGCGAGGCCTGCCACGGGGCCCAGCAAAGGGTAGTTCCAGTCATTCATCATAAACCAACTATCTAGGGTGAGACAAGCCTTTTTGTTTCTGGAATGTTCTCTCCTAACCAAAGTCTGGTGCAGACAAAAGGAAATTGTGCTTCAAGTCCATGCTCTGGGCACCAGGAATTCCTGGTGGAGACGTTTCCAGGCAGACAGGCTTCCGTAAGAGGGGCTGCAGGTTCCCAAGGAGCTAAAGGTGGTGAGTCCAACATGCAGATGTCGCTGGGGTCCCAAAGTGGCCGAGGGGCCGTGGGTGCAGTAGGAGGCCTGCACCCCCACGGGCAGCTCCTAAGAGATCTCCGAGAGCACGGAGGCAGCCCCCTCCCATGAGAAAACACCTGGCCCCGGGTCCCCCAGCAAGAGGGTGGCAGAGCTGGACTTGAAGCCGGGCGTCCTTCTCTGTGCTGCGTAAGGACCGGGGCTCTTCCTTTCTGAAAGGCAAGAACACAGTAGCGTCCCCCTAACAGCCCTGGCCCCCGCCTGCCAGGGCAACCTCAGCAGACAGTCAGGAACAACGTCCCCACCCCGGCCCCACAACATGCAAAGCCCATTCACTGAGCACTTACGTGGGCAGGCCAGGCCAGACGCTCCCTGATCCCCCCGGAAGGGCTATCGCACTGCCTGTCTCCTCGGGTGAAAAGGCCCGGCTCAGAGAGGTCAGGTAACTTACTTAAGGCCACACAGCTGCCGGGCTGGGTTCCCTCACCCTTGCTCCCGTAAGACTGAGGCAGGTCTCTGCACACCACCCCTCCCCACGCACGCTCGGCCGTGGGTCCCCAGCTGCCTCTGGCCCTGAAATGCGCAGGAGTGGGAGGAGCCCCGGGCCCCACGGGACATGCAGAAAGGGAACAGGCGCAGTGGACACGGGGCTAGAGTGCGGTGCTGGGGACCCAGGTTGGGGTCTTCCCGGAGAGGGGCGTCTGGGGTGCCCAGCTGGGCCAGGCGGGCGGAGGGGACAGCAGAGGGAACAGCACGTGCACAGCGCGGGGGCAGAGATGCCGCGGCCCAGGAGCTACGGGATGCTCTCGGAGCCGCCCTGGGCACAGGCCCGGGGACAGGAGGCGCTCGGCTGTGCAGAGGCTTGGGGACCAAACCAGGAGCTGGGACTGTTCTCTTAGATTTTGTACTGAAGAACCACAGAAAGCTGTAAGCCGGGGGCGAGTGATGGAACTTGCCATTCGGAAGTGCCCACCGGGCGGAGGCCCCATGGCCCGGGGAGGAGGCAGGGAGGCTGGGGAGCCGGCGGGGCAGAGCTGGGGGCTGGGAGGGTCGGGGAAGAAGAGGCGTCTCAGGAGTTGGGGCAGGACCGGGCGGCGGAGAGGATGAGCTGGAGGGACACGTTTGTGTTTAGTGCCTCACAATCGACGTTTGATTCTGCAAGACGAGGACGTTTCTAGAAGCGTGATAGAAAACTTGGCGAATGCAAAACCCCGTGAGACCGCACTGCGAGTGCACCTGCTCCCCGGAGCCCGCCCCGCAGACCGCCCGGCGCTGGCGGCCCAGGAAGACGCCCAGCCGCAGGGAAAGCTGCGCCTGGCGGGAATGTTGGGTAGGCAGCGAACTCGGAGATCGCCGGTCTGACCACGGGGACAGAACGGTGCCCGGCCGGGCCGGAGGCCGAGCGGCGGAGGACACGAGGCCGTCCTGTGTCACTGCTGGCAGGAGTGGACGGCAGGAGTCGCGCGGCCCGGCCTTCTGGGGTGACGCCTGCGGCCTTGGGAAGACGCCGGGCGCAGGGTTCACGGGGTAATTACGCACTCGTGGCAGAGCCCGAGGGAGTGGGGAGGGCCACCCGGGGCCGGCGCCGGGGGAATGTGCCCCGCCCCCGCGGGAGGCGGCCACGGCCCGGCGGGTAGGCGGAATCAGCACGCGGGCCGAGCTATCTGGGCCGGGGTTTGGAATGCCACACGTACCCAACAGTTAATGATCAACCGCTCACCCCTATCCCACGGACCTAGAACTAATAGGGCCATAAAATGTGTAAAATATCTGCCCCCGACCAGACCAGACACGGCCGCCGGGCCGCAAACGCCTCCCGGCCTCCCGGCTGGAAATTCCCGCGCACGCAGCCCCGCTCCTGGGACCCCCGCCCCTCGCGCCACTGCCAAAGGGACACGCATTCCTTCCCGAGTTGCGTATTTGGGGAGGAAGCCTGGAGTGTCCTAAACAGAGCGTGTCTTTGCCGGTGAGGGGGACTGGACGGCCCGCCGTCCTCACCGCCCCGCGGTCCTGCCCCACACGCCAAGCGCTCTCCGCAAGAGCTGCTGACTCCTGCCAATTTGTATGCTAATTCCAGAAACGAGTCTCCCTACATCGAATAAAAAGCTGAGGAATGTTCCAAAGGTCCGAACAGACTGTACCATGAGCGGACAGGGAGCGCGGGGAGCCCACCGCAGGGCTCCTGGGCGTGCGAGCCCGTTTGCAGCTCTCCCTGCCTGAGTATAGGCCCACGTGCTCCTTCAGCTGACCCGCCGGAATGAAACTGCTCTGGCATCCCAAGGCCGCCAAGTGCCCATCTTGACCTTGAGGTCCCCTTTCCCAGTAACATTTTGGAAAAGCAAAGATTGCAAAACAGAATTGAGGGGAGCCGCCTTGAGCCCCTGCCCGGCGAGATCAACTGACCCCGAGTCTGTTGGTATCATCAGAGTATCACCCTCGCCCCCTCCCCGATCCAGTGCCTGGGCCCCCGCCTCCTCCACACCCCCCTCAGGTCCCCCACGCACCCCTACCGCCACCAGCTTTCTTTCTGCTCTCCCACTTCACCGAGACCTTCCTTCTTCAGGGGCTTTGCACAGCCTGTTCCTCCCACTGGGATCACTCTTATCCAGGCTCCCGATCACGTCGCTCTGGCCCATCTGCTTCCCCTCAGCTCGCTTTCTGGGAGAAGCCCACCTTGACCGCCAGACGGGGGGAGGCCCTGGGTGTACACTCTCAGGGAGCGCTATACCCTCCCTCTTAGGCCTCCCCGCCCTAGTAAAATTGTTGCTTATTCGTGTAATTATTTGTCCCATTCTGTCACTACCATTCAAGGTAGTGGTGGAAACTTCCAGCTTCTGAGCTTCTCAGCTTCCTGAGAGCAGGGACCAGGGTCTAGCCTCTATCCCCAGTGCCCAGAAGAATGTTTGTCACCAATTGCAAGGGCAGGGGGGAGGTGAAAGGGAGAGAGTTTGGATGGATGTTTGCATGGATGGATGGATGGATGGATGGATGGATGGATGTTTGGGTGGATGGATGGATGTTTGGATGGATGGATGGATGGATGGATGGATGTTTGGATGGATGGATGGATGGATGGATGGATGGATGGATGGATGGATGTTTAGATGAATGGATGGATGGGTGGATGTTTGGATAGGTGGATGGAGAGAGGGATGGATGGATGAATGAAGAACTTTGGTTATCCCCCCAAAACACAATTGTCTGGGTTATATAATTTGCATTTCCTGCCTTTTTCTCCCCAGCGCTGAGCAGGGATCTCAGTCAAGGGACCCCCCCAGTGGCCACGTCCCCCACCCGTAGTCTTGGAGACGAAGATCCCACCAGGCCACCCTCTTGGCCTCGTGTTGTCCGTCTCTCACACGCTCCCTCCTAGAACGCTCGCACCTCCGCTTCCCACATCTGCACTCAGCTCCAGCCCGCAGCCCTCTGGCCCAGGGACCCAACCACACCCCTGCAGAGGCCACGGCAGCGCATCAGCCGTTGTCTCTCCCAGGCCCGACGCACTGTCAGAGACACATGCAGGAGACACTGTCCTTGGACTCGCGCAGGCCTGAGCTCCGGCCAGGCCCTGCACCTTCCCGGCAGGAGGCCCTGAAGTCAGGGACTTCCCACTCTGGGCCTCGGTTCCCTCATCTGTGAAACCCGGGGCGTCCCACGGGGAAGGACTAAGTTGGACGACGTGTGCCGACTGCAGCGGGGCGCCCGGCACACAGGAGGGCCCGACGCATGGCGCACGCAGACCGGCTGGGCTGATCGGTGGGTTTGGAACTGAAGGGAGTGGCTGCTTCTCAGAGCAGCAGGCCGGAGACGCCTTTAAACGCGGTAGAGCCGCAAGCGCCCTGGCCTGGCCGCCCCCAGCTCAGGTGTCTCCCGCCCTGGGGGAGTAAGAGCACGGCCCCTCTCAGGCCTCCGCCTGAACAGCTTCTCGGTCTGATTGAAGCGATTCCCGGCGTCCCCGGCAATCCATGCAGACTCAGAGACATTCCAAGCCACCCTGGGGACCCTCGCGTCCAAAGTGTCCAGCTCAAAGGCCACAGGAGTCCCAGCCACCGCGGCAAGCCCTCGAGGTGCATCGGATCCCACCCTTTCTCCACCCAGCCTGCCCCGCACCCCCATCTCACACGGCATGGGCCTCGCGCTGGTCTGCGAGGCCTCCAGGCCCGCCACGTGGCCTCCCACCCCAAGCTCCTCTCTGCGCCCCAGAGCCCCCTCAGTGAACCTGAACAGGCCAAGCACCCTCCCTCCGCCTCAGGGCCTCTGCACGTGCAGCCCTGCCCGAGGTCTCTGCTGGTCCCCCCTCCCTGCCCTCAGGTCTGCGCTGAAGTGTCCCTTTGTCTGCGAGCCCTGCCCTGGCCCGGCCTCTCACCGCAGCCACCACCACCCGACGCACCAGACTCCACGTCTGCCTCCCCCACGAGAGCAGCCCACGGGGGCGGGCACTTTGGTCTGTCCTGTCCACGGCCGTCTCCCCGGCCCCCGGGACCCAGTGGGCACGCCGGAGATGGTGACGAAGTGAGTGAATGAACTAGGAGGTATCTGCTCATTCGCTCATCATTTAATGCTATGAAAATAATACTAACAAACTGTAATCACAGCAGGAGCTCAATAACAGCCGCTTGGCTGTGCGCCGGGCACTGGATTTAAAGATGAACCAGACGCAGTCCCTGTTCCCAATAAATGATCCACAAATGTGTAACTGACCAATAAATAGGTCAATAAGTGATTGATACGTGATTACATATTGATCCACAAGTGATTAGCAAATGCACAATCATGGATAATGATGGGGCTCCCAAGGGACAGAAGCAGGTGCTTCCATGGCCCCAGGGAGCACCTTCCCCAGGGAGCACCTTCCCCAGGGAGCACCTCCCCAGGGAGCACCTTCCCCAGGGAGCACCTTCCCCAGGGAGCACCTTCCCAAGGGAGCACCTCCCCAGGGAGCACCTTCCTCAGGGAGCACCTTCCCCAGGGAGCACCTTCCTCAGGGAGCACCTTCCCCAGGGAGCACCTCCTCAGGGAACCGGTCTTAGCTGAGGCCTGACACGTGTCCATGAGTCTCCTGCAGCTACTGCAACAAATGATCCCAAATCGGGTGGCTCAGAACAGCAGCAGTGTCTTTTCTCAGTCTGGAGAACACAAGTCCAAGATCAAGGTGTCGGCAGGGCCACACTCCCTCCAAACGCTCTGGGGGAGGACTCTTCTAGCCTCTTCCAGCTTCTGGGGGCTGCGGCGTTCCTTGGCTTGTGGCCGCATCACTCCAGTCTCTGCCTCCACCTCCACGCAGCCCTCACTTCCCTGCGTCTTCTCCCATCTCCACGAGGACTATGAGCCAGGCAGATGGTCTCATCTTGAGAATTCTAACCTCAATTCGACCAGCAAAGACCGTTTTCTCCAAATAAGGTCATACCACCAGCTTCCAGAAGTTGGGATTTGGACTGATCGTTTTTGGAGGCCACCTAGTCCAAACACCCTAAGGCCGGCAGGTGCAGGCTGGGCGGGATGCGGTAGGTGCAGACCTGAGCGAGAGGAGGCCCAGCTGTCCGGAGCAGTATTGGGTGGGGGTGGGCCTGCACCCACCGTGGTATTTCTGGCAGGCAGGGTCTGTGTGGTGCTCAGCAAACAGGGGCAGCAAAGTGTCTGGGTGGCAGGCCTTCCTCAGCATTCCTGGTGCAAGCACTGCACTCCAGCCCTGGGGTACCCACCAGGAGGGACACGAGTACCTGCCGCAAGAGAGCTCTCAAGGTGCCAGCCACTGGGTCCTCCCCCAACAGTGTAGCATGGACCACACCTGCCACAACAGATCTCAGCCTCCCCATGCAAGGGGGTCTGACACCACGGCTGCAGAAGGACCTTCCTGCTTTAAAGGTCTCCAATTCCCCCTAAATAAGAGACATTCCTGTTTAGAATAAACCCCTGCCCCAGTGGCCTTACCCATGCAGCCATCAGCTCGCTGGGCAGGCAGGGTGCTTAACCCTAACCCCTAACCCTAATCCTAACCCTAACCCCTAACCCTAACCCGGGGCTGCCCAACCCTCCACCGGCATCAGCCCATCCCCACCTCTCAGGTGCTAGACTGACACCGCAGCTGCCCACCTCCAGGCCCCTCCCTCCTTCCCCTCTGTCTGGACCAGCTACTCCTATCCCCTCCCCAGCCTCCCCCCTGCAGTACTTCACATTTGAGGAGCCTCTTTCTCCCACCCAGAGGCTGAGACCCCCCAAAACCCCAAACACTGCCCTTTGCCGTCCTGCCTGTCTTTCTGTGGCCAGGCCACCATGCAGCCAGACACTGCTGCCGCCCCCTGCCTGACTGCTCGGCAGGCCAGCGCTGGGCCCTGGGAGCTCATGGCCCCCACATGGCCCTGAGCAGGAAGATGGTGGGAGGGAGGCCCGTCCACACTGGGGGCAGCTCACCAGGGACAAGAGGCTCAGACCCACTCCCCCGCCCCCACGGCGGGCTCAGAGAATCGCCCAGAGGCACCTTCCCACAGCAGCTGGGTGGCCGGGCCTGGGAAGCAGGGCAGCAGCCCTCAGGGGACCCGGACACTTTGGTTTTGCTCCGTGGATCTGGATAAACTGGAAACGCAAAGGGCCGCGGGACTGAGCCGGGCGAACTGGAAGTGCTTCAGAGAGCGGGACGGGCAGCCGGTTCACACGGCCACGGCCAAGCTGCCCTGCACTCAGGCCACCTGCCGGAGGCCCGTGCCCACCCCGCCGCCAGCGCCACCCCCCAGACCTGCCGTGGAGCCCCTCTGCAGCGGGTTGCTGCGGGCCAGCCAGGCACAGGCCTCCGTCCCCGGGAGATATTAATCAAAGGCGCCCTGATAGTGATCGATGCAGGGCCCTTGGCAGCGCCCGCCTGGCCGGCCTCCAAGCTCACCGTCCAGCGGCAGGAACGCCGAGGACGGCAAATGTGATCTTTGGCAGCGCACGGCACATTGTCTCACCGCTGTGGGAAAATGCTTAACGCACAAACATTTCCTTAAAACGAGCTTACAAGGAAACGTTCTCCGTGGCCTTATTAAAGATAATCAGCCCGGGACAAAAATAAACTGAGTCCCCGTCCGAACCCTGCGAGCAGGAGCAGTGGCCCCTCGGAGCATCTCCGACCAAAGAGGGCGGCGGCGGGGAAAGACCCGCGGCTTTGCGCGGGTTGGCTGGCGCGGGAGCCCGTCCCCTCGCCCCTCGCGGAGAAAGCCCCTAGAGACACCGGCTGGCAGAGACCGGGAGTGGGCCGCGGCCGCAGGGCCTCCGGGCTGCCACGCAGGAATGTCGGGGCCTGGCTCCGTGTCTAAACCTGCCATATGGCCCCACGTCCCGGGCCCCAGGCTGGTGGCCAACCTGCGTCCGCAGCCCTCCAGGCTGGCTGCATAAAGCCATTTTTCAAAGGTGCTTCCCAACGGCCGCCCTGGAAGGAGCTGCGCTTGGAGAAGCTGGCTTGGGCTCGAGCCAGGCGGAGATGTCTGGGGCCCTTGGCAGAAGCGCCAGCCGTCCCCAGATCAAAAGTCCCTTTCTTGGTTCCTCACCACCTCTCTGTGCCAGGTGAACGAGCTGGGGGACACGGGCGGGGGGGGGGGGCGGACACGGCTGGAGTTGTCTTAACCAGGCGAGAAGGTGGGCAGGGGGTGACCACAGGTATGCCCCGCTGATCCGTGGAGACCCAGCCCACGGGCGGTGGCTCTCGTGGCAGGACCCTTCAGACGGGACCCCCAGAGAGACACCACACTCTTTGTTGGGCATCCTTAGCCGTGTGACACAGACAGGCCAGACCGAGGAAGTGTCAAGCCCGGTGCCGGCTCCGGGCCCTGCCAGCTGACATGGGGTCAGCCCGCGAGAAGGATGGTCGGTCGGCACACGGGGTGCCGGGGAACCTCGGAGCCTCCATTCGCCCACCGTGGGGCCTCCTTTCCGAGCAGAGGAAGGAGGTGCTTCGGGCATGGTGGCCTTGCTGCCCCACCCCCCGCGGCTGTCTTCTCGCTGCAGCTCCTTGGGCGCAGGCACTGCGCGGCCCGGCGTCATCAGAGGGAAGGACCCGGGAGGTCGCTTCTGCAGGAAGCCCTGCACGCGCCCCTCCCAGCCGCTCCAGCCGCCCAGCTGGCACCAAGTCCATCTCCCAGACGTGGCCGGTAGCCCTGCCGTCGCCAGGTTCATCTCGCCGCTCGCCGCTGATAACGCCAGTGAAGCCCAGGGTGGAACCAAGGTCTCCGAGGAAATGAACGAGAGCGGCAGGAGCCTCCCTGACCACCTCCAAGCGCCCGCGGCACGGAGCCCACTCTCGTGGAGGCCGATCTGTGGCGAGAGCTGGCCGCGTGGCCGGGCGCCGGAGGACCATGTGCTCGCCGTGGTCATCCCCCATCTGTCCTCACGTCAAGCCTACCAGGCAGGGACGATCGTTATTCCCATTCTAGGGATGAGGCAGCCAGAGGGCAGCGGGCAGGACCGGACTGACCCTCGGCCATTTCTGAGGACGCCGCTCTTGGTCCCACACAAACTGCCTGTCGTCCCCATTTGCTTCAGGGAATCAGCAACTGATGTCAGTGCAGCAGCGAGAAAGAATGGGCCCATTTTACAGATGTGACAACTGAGGTCCAGGTGGGTCCAATAACTGGCCCAAGGCCCTGGCACGGTGCCGATTCCCGCACCCCTCTCTCTGGCCCTCCACCCTCCCGATGCCTGGCACGCGGCCCTCGACATGAGGCTGGCTGCAGGCTCCTGGAGGAAAGCCGTCTGCCCGGGAGTGCTGGGCAGGGACAGTGCTGGGTGGAATCGTGCACCCAAAAGTCACGTCCACCTGGAACCCTAGAATGTGACCTTATTTGGAAATAGGGTTTTTTGCAGATGTCATTAAGAGGAGGTTATACCGCAGTAGGGCGGACCCTAGATCCAATACAACTGGTGTCCATATAAGAAGGGAAATCTGGACAGAGGCACCCAGGGGAGGAGGCAGGTGAGGCTGGAGGCAGAGACCGGGGTGGCACAGCCATAGCCAAGGAGTCCAGGGACGCCGGGGCCACCAGGAGCTGGGAGGAGCGAGGAAGGCCCCCGCCCCAGTGCCGTCGGAGGAAGCTCGTCCTGCCCACACCTCGGTCCCGGACTTCCGGCCTGCCGCTCTGGGGGAGAATCCGTTCCCAGCGTGTAAAGCCTCCCGGCCTGGGCACTTTGTCTCAGCAGCCCCAGGGGATCAGCAGCCTGTGTTTGGGGGAAGCAGCGGGGGTCAGCCCCGACCCTGAGGCGTGAACTCCCCATTCCTACCACGGCACTGGTCACCTGAGGACAGGGGTCAGCATTGTCCTGGAGAAAGGACAAAGCAAAGCGAGAACTCTCGCCGCGGCGCAGGGGCAGCGGCCGGACCCCTCCCTAACCTCGGCCAGGTTCACTCTTCCCTGTTTCTCCCGTCCAGCCTGGAGCCCCCCGTGCACCACCCAGCCCCCACGCCGGCCACCGGCCATGCGGACAGGCCAGAGCCAAGCCCTTGGTCCAGCATGCCCCGCGGTCACGCGGAGTCACTGCCTCTCAGCTATGTGGCAAAGTGGCTCGCCGGGTGGGGAGCGAGGCCGTCCGGTCCCGAGCGCCCGCCACGCATTCTTGGCATCTCACAGAAATGCCGGAGGCACCCACCGGGGTCAGGCTGTAACCGGGGCAGCTCCCGGCCGGGCCTGTGGACCCCACACCAAGTCTCGAGGAGCCGATGAGCTTTGACCAGAGACCCCGGGTCTCCGGCCCTTCTGCCTGCGCCGGTGACTGTTCCCTCAAGCCCAGCCCTGGCCACCTCGGGGCATGTGTCACAGCTGCCCGCCTGCCACCTGCCCCCAGGAGCGGGGGTCCTCACCCACCTCTCCTGCCCACCTCACCCCTGATGCTCCCTGGCGCTGCCAAGAGGCCTCCCTGCCTCCGGCCACAGACCTGACCTGCCTCCCTCCCTGCCTGAGCGTGTGCTGTGCACAGCCTGTCCCCACAGCCGAGGTGACACTGCCACCTTTGGACACCCAGGCTGTGACAACATCCCCCTTGTCCTCCCTGGGGTGACTCCTGGCCTTGGACAGTCCTAGAAACAAGTGCAATCCCTTCTGTCCATTGGAGTGGACAACACGACTTTAGTTTCTTGAGGCAGCCAGCTCAGGTGTGCTTGGGGGGGGGCTGTTCCAGAATGTTCTGCGCCTAAGTCCCCTCCTCTGTAAGCCAGAATGAGAATGCATGCATGTGTAAGGCACATTTACACACATGGTGTTCCCTCGGGGCCACCGCCAGAGGCCCAGGGTCCCCCAGGGTCTGTGCTGACCACACCCAAAGGGTCATCTGACCATTTTCCCAGGTCGTGGTTAGGGCCCTTTCACCGTCCTCCTTGTCAACACCCCTAGAACACAGAAGGTGAGCCAGAGCCACACCCAGCCTGGCACCCTGCAGCGGGGCACAGCCTCAGGCATCTGTTCATCCGGCCGTCCACTTGGTCAACAGACACTCGGCGAGCACCTACTATGTGCCAGGTGCTATTCTGGGTGCTGGAGACTCAGCAGTGAATAAAATAAAGTCCTTGCCCTCATGGATTTGTGTTCTAGTGAAGGGATGCAAACAACAGATGATCCCCCAAATATACACTGTACCAGACAGTGGGCACACCAGGGAGAAAACCAAGTCAGGTAGCAGGCAGGGGTGGAGCCAGTGTATAGAAAGGGTCCCCTGGGGACTGGCACAAGTGCTAGGCCTGGGGCAGGGTCAGGGGTTGGGGTTGGGGCAGGGGCAGGGGCTGGGGCTGGGGCAGGGGCTGGGGCAGGGGTTGGGGTTGGGGCAGGGGAAGGGGCTGGGGCAGGGGCAGGGGCAGAGGCAGGGGCAGGAGCAGGGGCTGGGCAGGGGCTGGGGCAGGGATAGGGGCTAGGATAGGGGTAGGGGCAAGGGCAAGAGCAGGTGCAGGGGCAGGTGCTGGGGCAGGGGCTAGGGCAGGGACAGGGGCTGGGATAGGGGCAGGGACAGGGGCTGGGATAGGGGCAGGAGCAGGGGCAGGTGTAGGCCCCCACACTCAAGGACAGGCTGCAGAGGGGTCCCTGAAGAGGCCCGGGCGGTGCCAACCTGGGCCTCAGTTCCCATCTCAGCTCCCCCCATGCAGCTCCCCCCCGGAGGCAGAGTCTGTGGAGTGTGGGGTGGGGGGTGTCCACGTTGGCCTCTGACCCCCCCAGATCTCTCCTCCTGGGACTTTGGCCCTGTCCTCAAAGTGGGACCATCCTGCACGCCCTGGCCGACAGCCCGCTGTGTCCCGAGGCACAGACCTCGTTTTCTTCGCCCCGACAAAACCTGCACAAGGTTTTCTGCTACGCGCGTACCTGACACTGGCGAGGGGTGGCCAAGACCCAGGTCCCTAAGGAAATGAGGTTGAGCGAATCCAACATGCACAGAAATACAGGGTCCTCCGAGCCGAGACAGATCACCTGGGACAGATCCGTGCTGCCCGCGCCTGGCACCCAGGTCCCCCTGCAGGTGTCAGACGGATGGGCTCCTCCGCGTGGCTGGCAGGCGGGGCGGGCGCAGAACACCTGGGGTCCCGCGGCCAGGGAGGGCCCCGGCCCCGCCCTGCACTCCAGGGTGTCGGAGCCCCCATCACACCCTCCCCACTCAGGGCAGGCCGCCCTGCACCCTGCAGCCCAGAGCCTCATGTGGACCGTCACTGCCACCTCGCAGGCTCTCCTAGCGTCCCTTAGGCAGAAGCTGTGACAGCCCAGATGAGGGCCCCAAGCCTAGGGGTCAAGGAAGGCTGCCAGGAGGAGCGGGCATCTTAGTGGAGAAGGAAGAGAAGAAAGTTTCAGTCAAAGGTGACTGTCCCTGCCATCCTGGTGCTGAGTGGGGAGGTGAGGAGGGGGCCGGCCAGGGCCACCCGGGTCGCCCACCGCTGGAGCTCTGCTGCCCTCCGCTGGCCCACCCAGGTACTGCGTGTGCCCTGGGGCGGCCTCTCCCAGGTGTGCTGTGCTACCTGGCCCTCTACCTGGAACTGCCGCTGGACGCTCAGGCCCTCTTTGGCAGGCCCTCACCTGCATGCAGATCACCTCTGGGCCCCCCAGCCCGTTGCCAGTAGGGGCAGCACGAAGAGCTAGCATTTCCTGTCACGGAGGCCGGCTCTGCGGACTTCTCGGGTTTACAAGGTGCCAGTGACACCACCCTGCCCCAGGCCCCTCTAGGACCAGCTCAGGCATCAACGCCTGCACCTGGCTGCTGCTCCTGCTGTGCAGGGGCTGTGTCCCTGGTGCACTCTCATCAGGGCGGGGACTGCTCAGCACGTCTGGGGCCTTCCTCAGAAGGTGGCGACTCGCCCCGAGACCAGGTAAGCGCCAGGACCCTGCACCTGCGTGCAAGCCCAGGGGAGGTGGCTTCTGTCCCATCTCGTCCACCGGGAGCCTGAGGCCAGTGGAGAGAAGGGCCCGGCACAGCCGGCACCTTCAGAGCTGGGGCAAACCCAAGCCGGTCCCCTGCATGCCTGGCTCATGACACGTGTTCTGTGGGTGATTGATAAGCCTGTGAATGAGCCGCTTGGCCTCCTGCAAGGTCCCCAGACCGTTGCGCTCCTGGGGCTGTACCCAAAGTGGCAGGCTGCTCCACGGGCAGCTCTGCACCAGCACCTCCCAGCCACGTGCCAGCCTCGTGGGCCCTGCCTTGGGGCCAGGGCAGGCCCAGAGTCCCCACCCAGGCTCAGGTGCCTTTAAGGCCACTGCTTCCAAACAAGACCAAAGGAGAGGTGTCCCCTCTGAACAGCCCCTAGGCTGCAAGCCCTCGGGAAACTCCCTGGACCCAGGCTGCATTCCAGAAGTTTCCTTGGGTCACTGCATGGATAAGCAGCAGGAAATAGAAGTATAAAATAGTTTTGTCTTGATTTGATTTGATTCTTTAGCACTAGCCCCATGTGACGGGCCTTAACTGCCTGGAGTTTGCCACCCCAGCTCAGCGGGAAGGAGCTGCGCTAACTAGCGCCTTCCCGGGGGCCGTCCCAGCCCAGATCCGCCACGACACGCCGCCACGACACACCGCCACGAACTGGGGGCTCCAAACAAGAGATTTATCTCCCATACTTTGGAGACCAGAAGTCCAAAATCGCAGTGTCCAGGCCATGCTCCCCTCAGGGGCTCCGGGGGGAGGGTCCTTCCTTGTGCCTTCAGCTCCTCGTGGCTCCAGACATTCCTTGGCTTCTGGCCACATCACTCGGACCTCTGCCTTCATCTTCCCGCTTTTGCTGTCCAAAAATTAGCCGGATGCCAGGAAGCAGGTGCGAGCTCCTCGGGGGCAGGATCCCCAGCCCGCCCAGCAGCCCTGGCAGGTGTGTGCTCGGGGAGGGAGGGGGACGAGCTGACCCGGGTCCTGTCCTGTCTGGGCCAGGCTACAGCCGCACGCCTGTCCTCACTGGCCTCAGTCTCCCTATCTGTAAAACAAGGGGAGAGGGCTTGGGGATTTCTAAGGTGACTCTGATCTAAAATTCTACAGTCTCTGGCATTTCCCTGCCCTCTGAGAAACCCCCTGACCTGGAACTGCCTTCTGTACAGGTGCCATGGCCCTCTACCCATGACCCCCTGTGTCCGACACCTGCCCACCCCCGCCCCACGACCCCGTCCGAGCAGCTCACGAAAGCCCGCAGGCAAAGCAGTCAGGTCAGGGGGTGAACCCCAGACGGGGCGCCCGTCAGCCTGGGCCCCCCCAGTGCTTGGCAGAGGGGGCTGGTGGGGCCCTAGGGAAGCTCCCAGGCCCCCAGGTGCAGGAGACCAGCCAGGCATCACCAGTGCCGTGCTGGGTGGTGAGGTGCGGGGGAGGGACCCCTTCAGAAGGCACAGCCGTTCCAGAGCCGGCGCACCCGGAGCCCCGCCCTGCCTCAGCTGCTGGGGGCGCACTGGGGGCCTGCTTGACGGCCAAGGACACAAGTGTGGAGCAGCTGGTGGTCCACCAGGACCACAGTCACCATGGCTGAGCCACGGACTGGAGAGCCAGGAGCCGCCATGTGAGAAGTCCGTGGCCATGGCGTGGGGGCAGCGGGCCGAGGGGACCTGGGCCTCCGTGACAGCCCTAGGCTCACGTTCCACCTTGCCACCTGTCAGCTTGGGTCCCTTAACCTCCTTGCACCTCAGTTTTCTCACTTGTGCAAGAGCTCTGAAGATTGAACCTGGTGTTGAAAGCGCACATACCATGCTGGGGTCGGCTCACCGGGCTTCCTCGCCTCGCTCTTCCAACCACGCGCACCAGCTCCCAAAGCAGCCCCGGATGCTGGCAGAGCCAACTGCAAGTCCAAGGCCACAGCGGGTAGCAGGCGAGGCCCCAACCTGGGCCTCAGACTCCAGCCAGGCACCCCGAGCTGCTTTGGGCAGTGGCTAAGGCGGGAGAACGTACCGAGGAGACCAGCCTGTCCCCGCAGCATGCCTTGTCCTGTGCGTCACCTGCCACCTTCTGCAGCGACACACGGAGGCCATGGGGACTGCGGCCAGCCTGCGGTGGTGGGGCAGGGCCGCCCTGCAAGTTGCGCATGAGGCTGTTACGCTCGCTCTATAAATATCTGTCGGGGGCCGCTACCACTACACCCCGGGGACCTCACGTTCTCACGCTGATGTGCCAGCGCACGCAGAGAAGGCTGGGGCCGGGACAGAGGAATGGCAACACTGTTTGCCAGCTGTGCGACCTTGGCAAGTCATGAACCCCTCTGTGCCTCGGTTTCCCCACCCGTCAGCAGTGCCACAGCCAGTGGCTTCTGAATGATTAAGTCAGCCCATCTACTGGCGCACACAGGGCTCAGAAAAGCATGTGGCAGAGCTCAGCACTCAATAACGTGACTTCTACTGCCACCGAGCACTACTGTTACTTTCCTGTGGATCCCTTTATGGGAAACAAAACACCAACAAGCCTCCACGTGTTTCCCGCTCTGCAGACGAGAAGGTGCTCTCACACCGCCCCTCATGGGCCTCCCACGACGAGCCTCCAGAGCACGCGGACGACACTGAGACTTCTGCAGACCCCGGCTCACTTCCCGGAGACATTTCCCCACGTGCGGCTGGAATCAACCCGCACCAGGCCGCGGCCTCTGACTGGGGCCCCACACAAGTACGTCTCCACCAAGAAGCCTCAGCCACCACAGTGGGCCTCCTCAGGCAGCAGAAACCTTTTCCCTTTTCCCAAAGGCTGCCAGGAAGCTCCAAGCTGGCCTGGAGTAATAGTGGGTCTTCAGGCTGCAAGTCCAGCAACTTCCTCCTCCTCCTGGCCCAGCCTCTTCTCTGTTGTCACCCCACTGGTACACTAGGGTGAGAATGTGAGCCTCACGAGCCGGGCTTACTGCAGCTGCTGGTAAGCATTTGTGGAGCGAATGCTACCGCATCAGATGCCAGACGCCTTCTGTCCTTCCCAGCACTGGGTGGCACGAACATCCACAAATGCACTCACTCGTGGTCACTCACGGAGCACCGTGAATGGGAGCAGAGGGGTGAACGGGAACACCACAGCACCTCGAAGGGTGAGTGGAGGTGACGAGAGCAGGGGACGGGGACGCAGGTGGGACTCGCCAGGTCCCATGGGGGCGGCAGGGCCCCTCCTCTGCTCTCTTCATGCCCAGGGGCTCGTGTTGATGTCCTTGTCCCTGGGCATGGTAGGTCCAGCCAGCTTCCCCACGCCCAGTGGTGCGGTTTGCACACAGCCCGAGCCGAGGCGACCTGCTGGCCAAGCCACGTGCCTGCCAGCACCTGCCATGACGCCCCTGCCCAGAGAGGACCGTCTGGGCAATTCTGACCGCCCAGAAAGGGGGCCTTTCTACAACTGCCCTCCCAAGACATCGTTTTTTAAAAATCCACCGCCAGCAGCTGTGGGTGCTCCTTGCGCATCTGCCTAAAGAAAACAAGGAGGGAAAGGAGGTGAGGAGGGAGGGGAGTCTCGGCTGCCTGGGCCAGCCCCTCCGGTGCCGTCTCCCTGCCAGGGTCAGTGGCACCTGGAACTTACTACAAATGTGGGTTCTCAGGCCTCACCCTGACCCCCTAAGACAGAAACTCCGGGGCTGGAGCCCAGAAATCTGTGTTTTAAAAGTTCTCCTGCAGGGAATGCTGATGCCCGCTCACGTCCCACAGGCCTGGTATGCACTTGCCCGGCACGTCATGGCCACAGAACGTTCGCCATGGACTTGAACTGCCAGGCTCCTGTCTACCTCACAAGCCAAGGTGCCCACTAGCTGTTATTGTAAAGGCCACAACCTGCAGGGCCAAGGAGGCAGAGAGGCAGGTCTGGCCCACCTGGCGACAGGTGTTGCTGGGGCCGGCCCGGGCCCGGGCGTAGATTAGCCAACTGCTGTCGGAACCAGGGAGGCAGCCGGGCCCGCCAGACGCCCACAGGTGCGGGCCCCACCGCCCTGCGAGGCTCCGATTGAATTACCCAGAAGAATAGCTCGCCCCCCCCAAAATGTGACTGAGAGCTGAGGGCCGCCTGCCCGCTGCCCGGGCCCCTGCGGCCACTTTGATGTGGCCACGCCTCCGCCTTTGATTTCCAAGAGCAGTGCGGTGTGCCCGCGTCCCACTTGGGGTTTTTTTGTTTTGTTTTGTCTTAAGCAAGGAATTGTTCTAACCTTTTCCTAAGAACACCAATTATCTCAGAGGCAGGAAACCCAATCCAGGCCGTCCTGGTGAAAGAGAAGATTCCTCCTGCTGTGCCGGGCGGCAGAGACCACATGAAAGGCCCCAGAGCCACTTGCCGAGGCCAAGCTCTGAGGTCCCGGCGACAGACTGGGCACAGCTCCTGGCCCCCGTCCAGCGCCTGCACCGGGGAACAGCGTGTGGCAGGAAGCCCAGGAGAGGACCTCGATAGCCACTGACCGCTTCCCCAGGGACGCACGGCGCTCGGGGCCGGCAGAAGCCCCTGCCCTGGCCATGCCTGCGCCTGAGCCCTGCGCGCCGAGGCCTTCCGGCCCACCCACCCCTGCTGCGCTGCTCTCGGCGCCCTGCTCCTTCGTGGCTGCCCGTGGCTTGTCACGGGTGCGGGCGACTCGCCTTCTTGCTCCTGCCCTGCCAGCCTGCTCACTGCCACCTGGGTCTTCCCGCCAGTTCCCAGTGCCCTCCGTGTGAAAAGCCGCCCCAAAATCCTCCTGGCCCCAAGTCCTCCACCACAGCCACCCCACTGCGCGGCTCCCGTTCGCAACGCGATTCCTCGGGGGCCGTCCACGCTCACCTCTGCAGTCCCTCGCCTCGCCTCGCTCTGCGCCTTCACCGCACTTTAGCATTTGGCACGCGCAAAACCACACGCCCGTTATAAGGTGTAATAACATGACCACAAGCCCGCCCGGCCGCAGAACCTGCACCCACCCGCGTGCTCCTTCCCCGCCGGTCCGTGTCCCCTGGAGGCGCCCACTCCTCTGGACTGGAGGCATCTCGTTCCCTCGCGTTTTAGGTAATCACCACCAATGTACGCATGCTGTGTGGAGACTTCTGGAACTCGTTCACTCAGCATTATTTCCCTGAGTCCTTCACGCAGGCGTCTGTAACTGGAGTCTGTCCACGCTGGCTGCTGCATGGTGCCCCATCGTGTCAGCACCCCACACACGGACACGCCGCTAAGGACCTGCAGGCCGAGTCCAGTCTGTCGCTGGTGCTAACACTGATGAACGTCCTGCCCAGCGCACGTGGGCAGGGGTCCACACGAGTGTGCCCAGCGAGGTATGACATGTCCAACTACAATAACGCCAAAAAAGAGGTGGTTTCAACTTAAATCTCCTCCAATATGTGAGTCCCAACAATCCAGATTGTCCGACTTCTTCAATTCTGACCGAGTGAAACGTGTCGTTTCTATTTCACTTTGTGTGCCCCTGATTACCGGTGAGATGGGGTGTCTTCTCACGTCACTGTGGAACTGGGTGTTTTCTTGTCTGTGAAAAGCCCAGGTTTCCCACTGGTTTTCTTTTTCATTAATTTGTGGGAGCTCTGTATACGGTCTAAATAGATGTAAGTCCTTAATCAGTTTTATGTTACAATATCTTCTGCCAGTTTGTGGCTTGCCCGTCTACAACGTCTTTTAAAGAAAGAAGTTCTCAATTGAAGTATCTTGAGTTCATTGATTTTTTTCTTTCCCATATTTTCTTCTAAATGTTCTAAAGTTTGCTTTTCACCGTAAGCCTTTAATCCAGCCTATGTACTTTTTTTTTTTTTTTTTTTTTTTTTTTTGAGACAGAGTCCTGCTTTGTTGCTCAGGCTAGAGTGAGTGCCGTGGCATCAGCCTAGCTCACAGCAACCTCAGACTCCTGGGCTCAAGCAATCCCGCTGCCTCAGCCTCCCGAGTAGCTGGGACTACAGGCACTACCATGCCTGGCTCATTTTTTCTATATATATTAGTTGGCCAATTAATTTCTTTCTATTTATAGTACAGACAGGGTCTCGCTCTTGCTCAGGCTGGTTTCGAACTCCTGACCTCGAGCAATCCGCCCACCTTGGCCTCCCAGAGTGCTAGGATTACAGGCGTGAGCCACCGCGCCCGGCCCAGCCTATGTACTTTTGTGTTAGGTGTGAAACAGGAATCTTATCTCATTCTTTTCCCACGTGGGCTGGAATTCCCGACACCGTTTATTGGATAACCCATCCCTTCCCCACCAATCCTCTGCCACACGTCACCGTTCTGCATTTGTACACAGCCACCGCTGAGCCCTCTCCCATCAGCCGAAGTGTCCCTGCACCAACAGCACTGCCGTGGCTACCACACCTTTACCAGAAGTTAGGGACGACGGCAGAGCAATGCCCTCAACCTTCTTCTACAGAAAGGGCGTGGCTGGTCTTGTTTTTGCACTTTCATGCGCATTTTTCCATCAGCTTTTCAAACTTCATGGGGAAAATGGCCCTACGTCTAGAATTATAGTGAATGTATGAGACTAACATTTCTCCAGTAGCGACTCTGTGGGCCCATGAAGACAGGAACTCTGCGGGGGGGGGGGGGGGGGGGGGGGGGGGGCAGGGTTCCCGATGCCCCCGTGCCCCTCCCCCACACAATCTCCGCCCTCGGGTGCAGGTGGGACCTGTGACTATGAGGCCACCCCTGGGCGTGGCTTCCGTTCTGTGGCACAGCTGACCTGAAGACTCCGGGTGGGAAGGACCTAATGAGGTGGAGCTTTAGGAGGCACCGGCTCTTCGAAGGAAGAGGGGGCTTCCGTGGGAGGCAGGTTCTCTGCTGCTGACGCTGAAGACGAGGGGACCCTGTGGCTGAGGACACGGGCGGCTCCCAGCTCCTGAGAGCAGCGCCCACTGATGGCCAGAAGAGAAGCAGGCATGACAGTCCTACAGCTGCAAGGGACTGGACCCGGCCAACAGCCGGGGTGCGCTTGGAGGCAGGTCCCACGCAGAGCCTCCAGGCGGGTCACAGCCAGGCTGACGCCGGGACCCGGAGCCCTGAGCAGAGGACACACTGGGCCGTGCCTGACCTCTGACCTGCACTTCAAGCAAGTAAACGGGGTGTGGCAAGTTTCTGAGCACGTATGTGGCGACTTGTTAGCATAGTACTAATCGTCTCCGCTACTCGGCTCTACAGAGTGGGCCTGAATGAAGTTTATAGTTTTCTGTATACACGCCTTGAACATTTCTCGTTCAGTTTATTTTTACGGACCTTAAGGATTTTTACTCCTATGTAAATGGTATCTCTAAATATACAGTTTGTAAGTTTGTTGCTAGTATTTAGCAAAGCCACTGATTTCGCTATAATCTTATAGCAGGCCATTCTGCTGAATTCTTACTACCATTGTTGGCTTTTCTATATAGACAATCACATTGTGAATGAAGTGGTACATTTCTTCTAATGCTATTTCTATTTACCTAGTTATATGCTTACTTACTGAGTCCTAATGAGCTGACTAGGAGCTCCAGAATGTAGGTTTTTCTGTTCCTAACTTTAAAACAGTAACTTCCCCCATTGGAAAGCCGTTTCCTGGAGGCTTTGTTAGGAGGTGTCTACGCAGAGGGATGTCTCAGTGTGGGGGTCAGAGCCCAAGTTGGGTGAGGAGGACATCTCGGGGTGGGGCGGGGCGGGGCGGGGACGATAGGAGACTGACTATCCACAGGGCAACTGATCAGAGAATAGATTAAGGAGAATGAGAACCATTCAGAGAAAGAGCCTTACTCTGGAGAGAGAGAACCAGAATGGTACCCGGTAGCACTGGACCGAGCTGGAGGTACTGGTGTAACCTCACACCTGTCAGCAGATGTGAGAGAGACGTGTGTACACGTGGGTCTCACCCCCAGCTCTGTCCACTGACAGCACCTGGAACACGCCAGTAGCCCCAGTACACTTCACACCTACGTCTTGGTTCCCAGACGCCATTCTCCACTGGCAGAAAGGAGAGGGCTCCCAGGAGAAGCGGCTCATCCCAGTGAATGGAGGGAGCGGGCGAGGAAGGAATAAAATGAGCCCTGAACATCTTTTCGTGCCAGAGAGTGTAGAAACATGCCAGGACGGCAGGCTCACAGCGGCAGGACACAAGCGCTAGGTAAGGGGCTCCCCTGGCCACGTAGGGGCGGTCTGAGCACCAGGGCAAACACAGTGGCGGTCCATCCCACCGGAGCCATGCAGATGGAAGCAAGACAGGAGGGGTAGAGAGGAAAACAAGACAAGACAGTCTGACGAGCTTTGCAGCCCCCGCGCCCCACTGGGAGGGCGGCCGCGCGGCGGTGCACGGGCTGGCGCTGGAGCAAGTGGGCACCGACGTGGAAAGGCGAAACACGCCACCTGGCAGGACGCGGTGCGCCTTCTGGACGTTCCTGCAAGAAGGGCAGAGCCTCAATCTAATCACGTGAGGAAGCCTCCCACAAACCCACTTTGGGGGCCAATCTCTAAAGTCACTGGCTCATATTCAACAGGACGACGGAGCAAATGTCCGGGGAGACGGGCTCCCAGAGCCGTGCGCGACGCAGAACCGACGCCCCCAGCATGGGGCGTGCAGCCCACCCACGTCCCCGGCCCGGTTTCCACGGCCTGTGCTTCTGCAGCAGGGTGTCCTGTTTGTTGGCGCCTCCCCAAAGCACCAAGGGAGCAGGGGACAGAACTGCAACCCACCCGCAAGTGTCTCAGGAGAAGTTATTCACACTGCACTTGCCACCGTCCTCTGAGTTTGCAGTTGTCTCCATGCCATCGTCATTGTTATTAAACACGAGCAAAAACAAACTCATGACCTTCACCTTTGACTTGCTCCTCCCCCCCAAGTCTCAGCCACAGCAACTTTGTCATTGGGCCCCCACCAGCCCCCTGCAGGCACCAAGGGAGGGGGGCTCAGAGCCCCAGAGGGAAAAGAATGGCGTGGAAGCAACCCTGACCCTGCCGGAGCCCAGACCCTCCCAGCATTGGTGACAGGCGCCCAGGACACCAGCCAGGAGGTGAGCTCGCTGGGCAGGAAGCACTGTCCCAGGGAGCTATTTCTGGGTGTCATGGGGTCCGCCTCGTATTAAAAATAAGGCCACCGAACCCCATTCCACCACTAGATGGCACCCAACCCCCAGCAGAAAGGGGTGGGGGCCGTGGGAACGCGGCGGCAGCGGCGAGGAAGGTGGCCCCCACCCCGTCCCAGAGAGAGGAGCGTCTGCCACTCTGCAGAGGCGGGCTGGGTGTCACGTCCAACCGTTGCTCCCTGAGGTCCTCCAGACCCAAAGACAGTTCCGGAAAGGCAGCCTGCAGAGGGGGCAGCCTGCAGTGGCTCATAGCCCCCACGGGAAGCCCTAACAGGAGTGGTCGGGTAAACGCCTGAGCTCCCGGACCAGCTTCAGGGTCGGCCAGGAGCTACAGGCACACGGTCCATCCGGCACCAGGACTTACAGGGCCCGAGCCCTGGGCCTTCCTGACATTTTAGAAGTTGTTTTCATTAAACCTTCCTCAACTCCCTTTTCCCAGACAAGCTGGAGAGACAGGAGACCACGCCCTATAGGAGTCAGCACCCGAGCCCTCACTTCTCCTCGGTGGCTCCAGCGGACGTCACTCATCCACCCCAACACGCCTTTCCACGAAGATTCCGCTCCTGCTCAACACAGAGCTCCGCGGACTAGGGTGCCAATCACCCGCACTGGCACTTGAAACGAAGAAACCATTCGTCAACCACAGCCTAGCATGGATCGAGTGACACTGTGGCTTTCCACACTGCTCACCCTCCCCACCACCACCCCCAGACCCCTGTCACACACCAAGGACACACAAAGTAGATGGCCACCACTGGCTCATACATGCTTTTGTGCGGACTAGAAAAGGCACCCCTCACTGCAGGCAGACAGCCCCGTGCCAGGACACACCCTCACAGCCAGACGCCCCTGTGCAGTACACAACCTAACCAACCTTACCCAGCAACCCTGCTCCACAGAAGTAGGACCAGAGTAATGTTGAAGTAAGAATGACAATCCCATTTCTTTATATAACTTAACGATAAAAATTATTGGCATTCTGACCCCTAAAGAAACACACCCAATCACATTCATACAAGCCATTAAGTAAGACACAGTCAACATTCTCTTCATGTAAAAGCATCAGCATCCCAACCTTAACATCCTGGAAATCTGCTGGTTAACCTGTGCAGGCCCTGGTGGGCCTTTGGTCCCTGAAGGCCACCAGCAGCAAAGGCACCACAGAAGCTGCAGGGCACAAGGGGAAGGCCACTGCTTCTTGCTTTTCAAACTGTCTTAAAGGTCCCTGTGGAGTCACCTCTTTGCTTATTTAAAAACGTGAAAGTCTCAATGAAGCAGCTTACAGAAGAAAGCGGCATGGCGCGACTCAGCCCTGAAGCGCCAGCGGCTGTTCCATAGATGGTTCTGGTGGGCAGCACATGAAGGACTTGGTTCCTTGTCCCCAGGCTCTGCCTGTCCCCAGCTAAGTGGTCTGTCAAAGGAAAGGTCTCTTCCTGCTTGGCCACAGCCCAGCTGCCTCCTCCATGACCAGCACCCGTCGTAGGCCAGCATCTCTCTCCAGCCACCCCAGCCGGGAAGGCAACCTGGATGTCACCTGCACAACTGCAGGTACCGGTGACACCTCAGCCTCTCGGTCACCTCCTCCTCGTTGGGCTCCTCCAGGATGTCCCTGTGGGGTCGGGGAGGAGGGTTAACAGACCTCTGCACACAGACCCTGGCGCGTGCAGAAGGACGAGTGAGCAGGACTTATCAGAAAGCCTCCGAAGTGCCCCACAGAGGAGGTTCTCCCTGGAGATCATCAGAGACTCGTGCAAAAGTGAGCGTGACGAGGACATGGGGACACAGGGACTCAGACCGAGCTTCAGGATGGATACAGACATGAGAGAGGTTTACACGGCAGCTTAAAAGCCCAGAAGGCACCTCTCCGGGCTGGCTGGCAGGACTGTGTGAGGACTGGCTGCAGTGACGCAGCAAACCCCACGGAAGGAACAGAAGCCCCACGGCAAGGCGGCCTCTGGGTGGCCAGTCACTTTTCTGTACTAGTAGAGGAACAATCTCAAAGCTGTCAAGAGAGGATTGTAGTTTCCTCGGGCCACCTGTTTATATCCATCAGGATGACCTGGAGACCAACAGACCATTGGAGACCAACAGACCTTCCAAGAGAAGGAAGCTTCCTCAAATACTCTGAGCACAGGCAGAGTCCACAACCCTGGTGCAGGAGCAGAGGCAGCAGCCCGACCCCAACCCCACTCTGAGCTGCTCTCATCTGCTCACCTGTGGCACAGGAGGGAAGCCAGGTGACAGGCGGATGGGGAAGGTGACTGTCACAGGGCCTGCCTGCCACCTCCTGCCCACCCCCAGCTCTTGGCTTCACGCCCCAGGAGGCCACACGGAAGCATCTTCCCCACCCACACACCTGAACATGAGCTCCACGGACATCTGGTAGGTGGCTTCCTCGGTCCCAGCAAGCGACTGTAGGTGGCCTTGGGGGTCCCACTTATGAAGGAAATTCTGGGAAGCAGAAGGGAGGGAGGGGCCCATGAGTGTAGGCTCTAGGTGACACCAGCCTCACCCCTCCCCGGCCCCCTCCAGGGTGGATCTGGCATCCCCTGCGGGGGCCAAGCAGCTCATCCTGGACACAGGCCCCGTGGGGCTGCCAGCACCTGCCAGGGCCACACACTCGAGTCCCTCCCTCAGCCACAGCCCTGGGGACCTGAGAATCCCCACAGGCCCAATGCCAGGAGTGTCCCAGGGGGACCCAGGAGCCAGGGCAAGCAGTGCTGACCCCCAGCCGAGCCCCAGCCCAGCAGGGACGCTGCCATCAAAGCTCTGGGCAGCCCCGGCCACAGCCCTTCCCCCACCACTAGCACAGCCTGCGCGGGGGTTTCTGATACCTCCAACATCAGAGCCAGGAACAGGTTGACCCAGATGACAGAGGACACCAGCCACCATGACACAAAATAGATCTTGGACCACCTGCAGAGGAGCAAGAGGCCCACCCAGGCCCACCATGAGCAGAGTGAGATCACTCAAACACAATGACGTGTGGCCGGGACAGCTTGTGGACCAACAGTCCCCAACCTTTTTGGTACCGGACACTGGTTTCATAGAAGGCAATTTTTCCACGGACCGGGTAAGGGGGGGTGGGATGTCATGGGGGAGGGGTGAAGAACTCAGGCGGTGATGCACGGCCCATTTCCTAACAGGCCATGGACCAGTACTTGGCCGCTGACCGGGGGTTGGGACCACAGGCGTAGAGCACGTGACTATGTCCACTTCAGAGGTGATCCAACCACAGTTCAGAAACATCAAGCAAGTGGCTCAGGCAGCTCGGCCGGCAAGAGGTGGGCGGGACTCAAACCCACGACCATCCACCGGGGCTGGCCTGAGCTGTCCGGGGCTCCCCCGCCCTGCCAGATTCCCCAGCCAGACACACCAACTGCCCCAGGAGGCGGAAGCCCAGAGTCCTCGGCCAGCGCCGGGGGCGGGGCAGGGACGAGGCCAGCCGGGGGCGCGCTGGCAGGCTTTCCTGCCAAGGACCCGCTCCCTGCGCCATGCTGAGGGGAGGGAGCCCCCAGTCTTCGCTGAGACCCACGCTGTCAGGACAGGACTCACGGGCCCGAGTAGCGCCGATACGCATCCAGGAACACCTGCCAGTTGTTCACCACCATGACGTTCCACAGTGTGATCAGGGCAGCCTGCGTGGGCAGCAGAGCGAGGTCTGGGGGGTCCGAAAGGTGCAGGGGGCAGGGGGGACCTGGGGGAGCAGAGGCCTGGGGGAGCAGAGGCCTGGGGGAGCAGAGGCCTGGGGGAGCAGAGGCCTGGGGGAGCAGAGGCCTGGGGGAGCAGAGGCCTGGGGCAGGGCGCGGGACTCACGGCAAAGTCGTCGAAGTTGTTGGCCCAGTACTCCAGCTGCTCAAAGCTCCCGCAGGGCGCCGAGCCATTGGCAGGGGCCAGGCTGGTGGACAGGGCACACCTGGGTCAGGGTGGGGTCCAGGGACCTGCACACCCCAGCGGGGCAGGGGCAGCTTTTGGGCTCTAGGTTCTGAGGCCTGGCACGTCACACCACCCCTGCCGGTGTGCCCATCCTGGCCTGAAGGTCCAAAGAGGAGCCCGGGGGTGCTGCTCTGAGCAGGCCGTGGGAAGCAGGTTCCACACAGACTCCAGGGAGGGCTCCGAGGAGAGGGGGACGTGGGGTGGCAGATGAGGAACCAGGAAGCCACGGCTTTGCTCCCCTCCTGAGAAGCTGAAGGAACCACTGAGACCTCCGCCCACCCTGGTGCCCCAGAGACATTCCCCGTGGCACTGAGACCCCACCTCACCTACTGTTTCCAGGAGGAGCCAGAATAATACCACGGAACAAGTTGATCCCGATGATGGCAAACACGTAGTAGACCACCTGGGGACGTGGGGGCGGAGGGCTGGTCAGCCCACCCATGGCGCACGGGCCCCCCAACCCTGGACTAGAACCGCAAAGCCAGGCTACCCGCTACCCAGGCCAGGGGCTCCCAGCCTGGCTGCCTCCCCAGCCGTGGACACTGCTGCCTCAACCACCCCCGGCGGGTCCCCCGGCTGGGGAGTCCACTGACACCAGTGAGCCTGAGGCAGGTGGGGTCACAAAGCTGCCCAGGAAATCCGGGGCTCTGCTCCCAGGTAGCCGGGTGGCCACGGTTAGAAGACAGACTGCCGGCCTGCCCCAGCCCTGCCCTAGTGTGTCCCAGCAGGCAGCAGGGAGCAGAGGGACTCATGCCCTGGTCCTCTCTCTGGGCCCCAGCTTCTTCCTCCGCTGGCAAGTCAGGGTCTGGGCAGATGGCGCCTGCTGCAAGCGTCTATTTCCAGAGGTGCAGCAGGCACGCGTGGCCCAGGCCCAGAGCACCAGGTAGCTCCCGGGGATGTCCTTCCCTCCCACACGGGTGCCAGCCTGTGGTAGTCAGAACAAAATGACTACAGCCCCACTGCAGCAGGGCTTCTTGCAGCAGGAATTCCTGTCACCTGGCACAGGGCAGTGCTGGGGCCTGCCTGGTCACGGCCCCTGCTGCCTGAGCTCAGCCACGGGCAGAGCCGCCCAGCTCCTCGCCGGAAGCTGCCCTGGGGAGACGGACCATGGCTTCTGCTTGGCAAACAGAGCCATGAGTCCTGACATCCCTGAGCGTGACTGTGGACCCAAACCTCAGCCTGGGCTTTACGGGGCTCTGAGGGTCCCTGGGGAGCAAACTCTTGTGTCTCTTAAATTGTGTTTCATTAGTTTCTCGACACAGCTCCCGGTGCGGAAAACCTGAGGGATGCAAGAGCTACCAAAGCTCTCCCGCAGGGACGGGAAGCGCGGCTGGGCATGGCCCCAGCCACACTGGCCCCAGGCCCTTCTCTAGAACCAAAGGCAGTGACTCTGGCTTCCTGCCCTGACCCGTGCCTCACAGGGACACCCCCACGGAGCAGCGAGCCAGCCTCCCGGGAGCGCCTGCCCCTGCCGCCAGCACCCCCCAGGACTCACCACCAGGATCCCGCCGAACGCCCGCATGTTCTGTATCAGGCCCAAGACGGTACTGGCCACCACGGCCATCGGCTGAGGACAAGAACAGAGTGAGCCCTTCCTCCTCCCAGCCCCACTCAGGGGACTCCGTCCCTGCCCACCGCCAGGACAGGTAAATTACCATCAACCCATACACCTGGACCAGCCGCCACCCATACACCTGTACACACCCACCCATTCACATCCTCACAACCCACACACGTCGCCCACATGCACTCACGCTCGCACACGCCACCCAGCCTGGCTCCCGTGAGCGCAGAGTGCCATGGCCCTTGGCGAAGCCCTCCCACTCGGGACCTCAGACCACAGTCTGCCTGCTGATCCGAGGGCGGGAGAGCCCTCTGTGGCCTGGAGGTGGCTGACTCTGACAAGGGCGCCTCGGAGAGCCAGCCAGAGGAGATGGCTGCGAAGGGTCGCTCCGCCCACACACAACCTGACCCGGAGAAAGGCTTCAAATACGCCCAGTCCGCCACCTGCTGTAGCCGGACAGACACTAGAGCCGAACGCAGCAGGCGGAAGCCGGTAAGTACGAATGTGCGTACGTGTGCATATAACCATGTGCATGGTATATGCATGACACACATGTGCACGTGTCTGTGCTCGCACGGCCAAGTCCTCATGCAGCGTCCATAGGTGCTGGAAACTGTGACTTTAAGCGAAAAGACACAGAGCAGGTCCTTGAATAACATCATTCCCTCAACATCGCTTCATTATAATGTTTTGTTTTTGTTTCTGGTTTTGTTTTGGAGATAGAGTCTCACTCTGTCGCCCGGGCTAGGGTGCCATGGCATCAGCCTAGCTCACGGCAACCTCTAACCCCTGGGCTCAAGCCATCCTCCTTAGCACTCCCAGAGTCCTAGGGTTACAGGCGTGAGCCACGCCTGGCCCATTATAATGTTGATGAAGAAAAAAACTGGTTTCATTTTGTGTCATTTGGCATAAAGTCAATTTCCAAGAACCTACTGAAGATGTTACGTGAGGCCTTACCGTGTACATACACACATGCGATATGTCTTATATACACACGAGTTTGTGTGTACGTGTATGGGATTATTCGTAGATAAGGTTATGTAAGTGTATATATGTGTACCTGTATGTGTGGTATCATGTGTCACATGCATGCATGACTCTGTGTGTAATTATGTGTGTGACCAGGCATGCCTGCGTGATTGTGTGTGTGTGCAGGTGTGTGATCATGTGTGACTGTGTAACTGTGTGTGACTGCATGTGCATGTGTGCACGCGTCATGAAGTCCGCCCATTTATGCTCAGGACCCCAGAGCCGCCTTCCCACGGGAAATACTGCCGGGTCCAAGGTAACCCACAGTGGGACAGGGACAGAGCTCGGCAGAAGGCTGAACAGAGGGAGGACCTGGACACTCAGAAGAGGGGTCTTCCTTGCTCCTGACAAGTTCTTAGGAAAACAGAGACAAAGGCAGCAAGGCCTGTCCCATGCCAGGAGGGGCTGGGCGTGAACACCTTACTACCATGCCAGCACTCCCCTTCCAAGTTTGATAGGAGAAACCGAGGCTGGGAGATGGCTATGACACACCTGTACGTCACGAGGTCCTGGCAGTGATCACCTTGGCCAACTGTACCTTTGCCCCTCTTTACTAGTGCCTAAAAGCCTGTGACAAAGGCCTTTCCAGAAATCTCAGAAGACCTGGGAACATTTCCATTTAAAAGGCGCCAGGGCCCCAAGGAGCACGCAGCTGCTCCTGTCACTGGCCAAGGGTATCCAGCCACCACACCCCACTAGGCCCGGCTCTCCTCCCCCAGCCACACGGGGCTGGGCCCTCGCACTTCTCACCCAGCACCGCAGGATGCAGCAGGGCGGAGGGTGCACCAGGGGCCCAAGGTGACAGGGACGGTCCTCAGTCTCTCCGCCCCAGGCCCACCCACTTTGGAGCAGGGCAACAGCTGGAACCACACAGGGGAGGGCCGGGGTCAGACGCACTGCCCACCTTCATGTTCGGGATGATGCGCAGGAACCGGAACACGATGAGCATGTTCAGCAGCCGCACCATGTCCCACAGTGACAGCAGGCCCTGCATCTGTGGCCTCCTGGAGAGACACGCGGGAGGCAGATTGGCAGAGGCCCGGGATGCCCACAAGGAAAGAACAGGGAACCGAGAAGTCCCGAGCACAAGGCACAGGGGGCGCACCTGCGGCCGGCACAGAGCAGAAAAGCCCAGACATGGCAAGAGGGCAGAGCCTGGGCCACTCACTGCACCCGTGCACGCCTGCCGCCCGGGACACCCCTGGTCACGGCAACACCTTCCAGCCTGGCCCTCACAGAGCACGTGGCTGGCAGACCCCGTCTACACAGGAGAACGCTGAGGTTCCAAATGCTGGGACTTGCCAAGTCCTCAAAGAACTGGGAAAAACCATGTCCCATGACCCCATCTCACATCTCCTGTGTCGTGACCCTGACCTCTTTCTTCATCCCCTACCCCCATCCTCTGTCCCCAGACCCCGTCTTCTATCCTGTGACCCTGACCCCATCCCCTGTCCCCAGACCCCATGTCTAGTCCTGTGATCCTGACCACTGGCCTCATTCCCTGACCCTGTCCTGTGTCGCCAGACTCTGTCTCCTGTCCCATGAGCCTGACCCCTGACCTCATTCCCTGACCCTGTGCCCTGTTCCCAGACCCTATCTCCTGTCCCATGGCCCTGCCCTCCGACCCTGTCCCTGCCCGGTGCTCCCCCAGCATCCCTCATGGCCTTTCTGTTCTTTTATTTCTATTTAAACTTAAACCCGTTCTCATCCAGAATGTCACCCCCACGCTTCGCGACGTGATGACTCAGACTCAAGTGCAACAGGGGCATTCATGGCACATTAGAGGCAAGGGGACACCAGCCTGTGATACAAGACAGTGTCGCATCCCTGCCCATCTTCCCGAGATCAGTCCTGGCGCGTTTCCCGGGCAGGGGGCTGCACAGTGAGGGTCTTTCAACCCTACTCCCCTCTCAAGCGATTCCCAGCTGCTCACTAGACAGCCGACACAGAGATACCAAAAGAGCCCACTGACCACGGGCCCTGCTGTGGCCGTGCCACCCTCTGCCTGCTTCATCGCAGGCACATCTCGGCGCCACCCGATGGCTGTCACACTCCTGGGGCAGAGCAGCCTCACTGACGGAGGCCCTGACAGCAGGCCTGCACCCTGCCATGCCGCGAGGCTCCCTAGGGTCACTGCCCAGGGGTCTCTCTGCCTGGCCGGAACCAGGGGCAGTGGGGCTCTGAGGGCCTCATAAGAGCTCATCACACCCCAGGTCCCTGGCTTCCACCACTTTAAGGACGATAAAAACTGATGCCCGAGGTCACACTGGGCAGAGCTTACACAGGACCTTCCTGCCAGGGGCAGGGCCCAGCAGAGATCACAGGCCCCCCAGACATGGGCCTGGGACAGCTCTGCTTCCAGCCTCCCACATGTGGGGGCCACGTGTCCTATCACGGTGCTTGGAGGGGAGCCCGCTGTCGCTCTAGAAGGTGCCTTGGAGGGAAACACAACTGCTTCCCGGCAGCTGCAGGGTGCAGCATTCTGAAGAGCACCCCAAGAGCACTGAGCAGGGCTCCGCCCCACACAACCCTCAGCCGGGCAGCATTAGCCCAACAACTGCCCTAGAGTCAGAGCAGCCCAAGCAAGCAGGCCCGGACCTCCTGGGGGGTAGCCGAGACCCCCCAGGGGCTAGATGGGGGCACTGTTTGCTGTAGCGTCCCTCGGTTCTCCCCAGTCACATACCAGCCTGGGTGTGGGAATCGGTACACAGCCAGAGTTGAGATCTCCAAAACCTTTAATTACAAAAGAGAAGAAGGTATCGCTACAGCAACACTAATCTGGATGGGCCTTAAATGAATTATAAAGCTCGTGTTTAAAATGTTCTCCCCAAAAGGAGATTTTGGGGAGAAATCAGAGCTTGGTCCTTGTCCCCATGGGTTGGTTCCAGATGTGAGGACTCCTTCGGCTGGAAACCCTGAACTCGGGAATCGGGGCCCGCGCACAGCAAGGGCAGGGCGGAAAAGCTACTTGGTCAAGGACAGACTGAGACGCGCTTCGCGAGTTCTCTGCACTCACGTTCCGAGGGGCCCCCTGGCTCTGACCAGTCAAATACGAGTAAATGTCACTCTGGCATCACTACTGTGACACACACCCTCATTCCCACAGTGTCTGGAGAAAGAAAGTGTAACTTTTCCGAGGACCTCCTGGGTGCCCGTGAGCCCCGAGCCCCTCACTCCACCCACTCAGAGGTCACATCAAGAATCGGTGGCATTAGAGGCTGTGCTGGGGGCTGGATTAGCTGGCAAGGGCTGCAGGTCCTTCCAGGCCTCCCTTAGGGGTCAGGGTGGCACCCTGCCCCCGTGACGCACACACGCAGCGGAAACCCTGGCTCCTACAGCCCCCACCAGCCACCCACCAAGCTGCTGGGCTGGGGGCAAGCCAGCCCCTTGTCACTCAAGGCAGGAGGCCCTCTGGTCCTCCAGGGACACCTGAGACAGAACACAGTACAAAGCCACAGGCGGGGCTCACGCCGCCCACCTGGGAGAGGCCGGACCTCAGCCACCCCCAACTTTACCAGCAGGACTGTGGTGAGGAGCCCGTCAAACACGTTGCTGGGGTAGGACAGGTAGCCCCGCAGGCCCAGAGCAAAGACCTTGAGCAGCATCTCCAGCACGTAGTACAGGATGAAGATGCAGTTGAGAATCTGAAAGGGGAAGAAAAAGTGCCCAGCGTCGTGTCCCAGTGCTACTGGCTGTGCCCAGCCTTAGTCCTGGCAACAGGCCCAGGCGGCCAACCCATCACACAGCCATTCCGTCTTCCATCATTCGGCTTGGCAGCCCCCCCACCCGCCAGGCCACATGGCCTCTGCTTGCACCAGCCTCCTCTGGGCACACGGCCTCCACACCCATGCACCTATGACGGGATGTTTGCTGTGCACCAACCCTGCCTCCCGCTAGACCTGGAGCCCCAGGCAGGGAGGCCGTGCTCTCTTGCTACTCTCTCTGACTCCCTCGGACCCTGGCAGAGCTCACGGTGTGACCAAGGAGCAACCTCAGAGCTTACCCCCAGGATGAAGTCATCCCGGTCACCGGGCAGCACGTCTGCATCCAGCACCAGGAACACCTGCAAAGCCAGAGTGGGGTGCGGCTCACCGAGCAGGCCCAGACCTCGCTGGGGTGAGGGGGGAAGGGCTGATGTCAAGGCAAGGGGGCCAAGAAACAGGGCCCCTCCCATGTCCACACACGGCAACCCCAAACTCACGCAAATGGACACGAGGTTTCCCAGGGCAACGAAGTTCCCCAGGTAGTCGAAGTAGCAGTGGCCGAAGAGGAACTGGGCGCTCTGCAGAAACGGAGACTGGTACTCAGGCCTCGGCGGGTGCTGGGCAGGGAACACACATGCTCAGAAACACGCTCCAGGTCCAAAACGCCCGCGCTCTGTTATCCTGGGATTCAACGTTTCCCTACTTTATCTCCCATCCTAGTCTACCCAGCCTAAGGAAATAATCCCAAACAGGAATAGTTTTATATACAAAGCTGCTCCTGACAGTGGTCTCTATAACATCAGAAGACAGGTAGAAACAACTGGAACGCACACTGAGGATAAGTAAACCACCCCGTGATACGACGCAGTCATCTTAAACGTATGCGAACTGTTCGCCTATGGAAAACACTGTGTGAAAAAATACACATAAATGGTGTGCTAAGAGCCGTGAATACTTAGCGCAGAGCAAACTCACTCGTGCACTGTGTGGGCGGGGGCAGGAAGGCCGTGGGGTCACTCTGGCAACAGACGCGAACATGAACACGCTCGCAAGACCAGCACTTTCTCAGCTCAGCACCCGCCCTCGAGACCCTCCTGTGCACGAGGACAGAGTCACAGGATGGTGACTGCAGCAGACTGTGGAAATGGCCTCAATATTCCTCAGCGAATGTACCGTGGCACAGCAGAGAGGGAGCCCAGGGCCTGTGCCTGCTGTCCCACACCGGAGCCACAGACCAGGTGTGGCTATTTATTGTAAATTTCAATCCAGTAACAGTTCTTCAGGGGCAACTGCCACACTTCGAGTGACAAACAACTACTGCGACAGGTGGCTACTGCATCAGACAGGCAGGGAGAACAGTGCCACATGAGAATGGAGATCTCTATGCGACACTGCTAAGTGAAAACGCAAGGTGCAGTATATGTGCCTATAATCTCGTGGGGACAATCTAGAAGGAAAACACCAAAATATGGAACCGAAGGGCGTGACTACCGTGGAGCAGGCCCCAATTGGCTGTGCCAATTATCATCTCCCAACCAGCCCCGCCACAGTGGGCAGAGGCCCTTTCAGCACCACTCACCTACAAGAGGGCGCTAGAAAGACATGACAGGAGGTTAAGGCTCTCCTGCAGCTTCTGGGTGCTACATGGTGGGTCACGGTATGGTGTGAGGACATCTGCTAGCACTCTGTCCCACCTAGACATGCGGTCCCATGATGACCTACAGCCGCAGCTTGACCTGCAGGTCACTTTCCCAACCTCCACAGTCCTCCACTGGAAACCAGCACCCAAAGGCCACCTGCCCGCACCAATGCCCCCTGCTGGCCCATGCCACAACCTGCTCCTGGCCTGGCCTGCCGCACCCGGGAGGGTGGCTTCCTGCTTGCCCAGTGCCCAGAGACCAATTCCAGCCCAGGCAGAACAGCAAACAAGCCCGTCCTCCTGCGGGCTAAATCACACCTTCTCTGAAAAGGTCTGAATCTGGCCTCGGGGAGGGTCCCCTTCCAAGGCACTCGCCCCTGGCCCTAGGGCACCAAAGACTTTCTGTGTATCTCACAGCTCCTCTTTTATCATCACTGTCACTTCCTTACAGTACACTTTCTCTGTCTGACCCACTGGGTGGCTCCTGTCTCTTAACTGGCCCCAGACTGCTGCCTTGGCCAGAGAGATGCCAGCATCAGCCATTATGTTTAAATTGCTGCAAGAAGAATATATTCACATGCCACCTGTGTAATTAAGAAATAAACCTTGATATGATTGTAGTGGTTATGCTGTCTCAGGGTAGGAGGACAGGACAGTGGCTTTTTCTATTTTGTGCTATTATCTATAATGAACACTCCATTTTTAACCCAAAACGCTTCTCATAAAAAGAAGAGACCTCTTGCAGAAGCTGGCAGGGGCTGCTGAGAGGCGATGACCACACGAGGAGGCTCCCTAAAAGGTTCGAGCACCCGTGATCTCAGCCTGCACAGAGAGCACCTCCTTGGAGGAGTGATCCCAAAACCGCGGCCTGCCTCAAATGTCAGCAAGCCTGGAAGCATCTGCCTTCAAAATGAAATCCAGTCGGCCCTTCATATCCATGGGTTCCACATCCACGGATGCAATCCACTGCAGATTGAGAACATTCAGGGGGAAAAAGCATCTACCGAACACGTACAGACCTTTGCATTCTCGTCACTATTCCCTTAACTCTGCAGTATAGTAACTATTTATGTAGCATTTACATTGTATCAGCTTGTATACGTAATCTAGAGATAATTTAAAGCATACAAGAAGTTGTGGGTAGGTTATATGCAAATACGATGCCTTTTTATATAAAGGACTTGAGCACACGAGGATTTGGGTATCTGTGGGGAGTCCTGGAACCAGTCCCCCATGGATAACAAGGGATAAATGTACTGCCTCCCCCTGCGGTCTGCATTTTGGGAGAAGGAGGTCATCAAACCAGGGCAAGGATATCATAGCTCCCCAAACCTCTGCAACTCAAGCTCCCATCTCAAACCCCAGTTCTGGACCGTGGACCCCAGGGCACCATGGTAAGAGACAGCATTCCACAGGCTTCAGAGGAGATGGCCAGGCTGAGACACGCATGGCCAGAGCAGGGACGTAGCTTGTGTCTTGGGCCTTCCTGAACCCTATGCCTGGCATGAGCCTCCTCCGTGGGCCAGGACCAAAGCAATCTCATAGGATGATCTCAAATCCTGACACTGGGAGAGAAGGGGAGAGTGAGAGTCTGGACAACCAGGTCTCAGCAGCTTCCTAACAGGTCAGCTGGCAACCTCCCAAGAAGAGCCCACGTGGTCCAGAGGACACAAATGAGCAAAACCCTGAGGAGCAAAAACTGCCTTTCCAGAACCCTTTATGATGTCCAACTTCTACCGGCCCAGGTCTGTCACAGCATCACAACAAACCTGGCCCATGACAGCTGCTAAGAGTTGCCTCCAGAGCTCAGCAAACCTCTGGCCCTAGGATAAGAGCCATTATCTAAACAGTGCCTCCTAATTTCCTGTCGTTTGAGGACCATTTCTACAGTTTCTGCAAAATCTACACCTAAGAGCATGCTCTTAGTATCGTCTTCAAGCCAACTTTAAGTTGAGACCCCACTGCCCAGCCTTGTCCCATGCAGAGGTCTGATGGCATGAATACAGTGTCACCTGCTGATGTGTCACTATGACTGGCTCCCAGGCACCCAGGGGGATGTGGGGTGCCACACTCTGAGGAAAACTGCTCTAAAAGGGATGCCCCAAATGATGACAGGACAAGCCTGTGGCACCCAAGGGTCAGGCTGCCATGGGGCCAGAATCCAAATGGTCTGGAAAGACCTTCAGAAAATATGCTTATGAGAAAACCACCTTTGACAGGGACCTGAGGCCAGAGAGGCCAACAACAAATCCTGCAGCAGCCAACAACTGTGATGGGCTGAATCTTATCCCCCGCAAAATTCTTACTTCGAAGCCCTAACCCCCGACCTCAGCACGTGACTGTACTTGGAGACAGAGCCTTTTAACAGGCAATTAGGCCTGACTGGGATCCTTACAAAAACAGGAGGTTAGGACACAGACACACACAGAGGAACAACCATGAGAGGACACAGAGAGAAGGTGGCCGTCCGCAAACCAAGGAGAGGCCTCAGAAGGAATCAGCCCTGCGACACCTCCATCTGGGGCTTCCAGCCTCAAGCCAGTAAAGGTCTGCTGTTTAAGCACCACCTCGCCCTCCCTGTCTGGGTGCTTCAACACCACAGCCTGAGCAGACGAGTCACACCAGTGGCACGACACCGGCAGGAGCAGCCGGCACAAACGTCTGATTGTGACACTTCACCCCCACGCCCATTCCAGGGTCCAGCTCGGTTCCCTCGAGACTGAGCAGCAGGAGGCTTCGCTGCCCCCAAACTGCCTGTGAACACCCAACTGTTTCCCAACATCTCTGCCACCCCCCAGAAGCCACTCCAGGCCTTTGGGACAGTGCCAAGGCCCGCCTGGTGACTATGCAAATCAGTGTCAAGGACAAAAGACAAAGGCCTTAAAAAGAGGCCCAGGGTCCCGACCTCTGGGGCAGGACACACGGGAAGAGGAAAGTTTGTCATGGAAATGGAGAAAACCATCTAGAAGATTCCCTGTATCAGGATGGGCTCAGGCCTATTCCTGGGGTCTCATGAATTTCATCAGGTCAATAAAATCTTCCCAGTTTCCAAGGGCAAACGGATCTGCATTCCCACTTGCCATCCTAGGAGCCAGAATTCCTGGGCAGATGAGTGCCAGCACCCGTCACTGAGTTCCCTGGGTGATTGATGACATCAGAAAGTGCAGAGCCCTCACTCACCCCACGGGGCCCCACTCTGGCCAGCCCCAGAGGCCCCCACTTACCTCTTTAACCACAGTTTTGTCAAGCTCATTGAAGATTCTCTGAAACTCGCTGGCCGACAGGGGGACGTCCCCATAGGAGCACACCTTCTGCAGAGGGAAGCACGGTCAGCCGGGCTGGGGCCAGTGGGGAGTGACATGACCCAGAGCAGGTGAGCCACCCAGCCCCACCCCAACAGGGCTGTGAACACCGGGGCTGATCCAAAACCACATCCCCAGTCCTGAAATGGGGCTGCTGGCCCACGTGACCTCCCAGGAGGAGCCCAGAGCAGGCTGCGGTGCGTGCGAGGGAAGCAGCTACCTCTACGAGGGCCTGCTTGTGGAAGCTGTTCAGCTGCACTTTCCAAAGCACATGTAGTAAGTTCTGGGGCTTCACCCCAACTCTGAGGAAGAAAAAAACCCACGCTCCAGTGAGCACAGCCCCCTGGAACCCAGGCCTGGGTGGGTCCTGGTACCTGGCCTGAGCCTCACCATGAATCCACTCTGCAGTCCTGGGCCATGACATGAACCTCTGCTAAGGGGCGTCTACCACGGGCCTGCAAGGGACACACTGCTGTGCCCCTTTGCAGAGGGGTACACAGAGACTCCACTGCCACCCAACAGTCAGGATCGGAACCTTCCACAGTGACATTCTCAAGCTCTCTGCCCTCATTTCCAAACAGGACAGCGGAGTGGACAACTGATCCAAGCACGTCTGGTTCTGACGCCCAGGCACCAGCTTAGAGGTGTGGGCGAGCCGGGAGGCGGGAGAGGAGAGCAGGCCAGAGCGCTCAGCCCTTCACCAGCCCAGGTCTCCAGGGGGATTCCGAAGATAAACTTGTTGACTCAGGGCGAGAGCCACAGGAACCAGAGAGCACCAGGACATGCAGGGGTCATGATTCTAAATGGAGGATTGAGCCCAGCGCCCGCCGGCAGGAAGCGAGGTGCAGTCAGGGCCTGGGAAGTCCCTAAGAACACCCCATTGCCACTCCCAAACTTGCAACAGCACCCACTTCCTCAGGGAGGAGAGGGTCCCAGGGCCCTGGCACTCACCCCTGAGGGGAGGCTTCTCCCTTCCCAGACATGGAGGAGAGGACTTCGTAGGCAGCCCGGGTCCCCAGCCGCCTCCGAAACAGCGAGGTCTGGAGAGATTGCTGCAAGGAGAACGGCTCTGAATGGCCTGGCCCGGCCCTCTCCGGGCCACACACCCTCCCCTAGGGAGGAGGCAAAGGGGGAGCCAGGACAGCCTCCGAGGGCACCCGGCCCATGAATCCACTCTGCAGTCCTGGGCCATGACATGAACATCTGCTAAGGGGCGCCTACCATGGGCCTGCAAGGGACACAGCTGCCCACACCTGGGCAGCAGCAGGAATGGTCACAGAGACCCCAAGGCACAGTCCAGGCAAGAAGAAGCCAGACCCAGGCCCAGCTGGGATCAGTGCCCGACCGTGGCTCGCTGTGCGATTCACCAAGGAACGTGCTTCTTCTCTGTGTATCTGGGGGCCCCAGCTCCCCACAGGGGGGTGGGCGCCAGCAGCACTAGCAGCCACGATCCTGGGTGGGGCACAGGGAGAGGACCCTAGGTGGCTGTGGAATGACATGCCTACATCTCTGGCTCCTCCACAAGAGGGAGTGACCCTGCCCATCCTCCCGGGCCACCCTGGCTGGGGCCTTTCCTATTGGGCTCGGGTGGTCACTGGCCACAGAGGCCTTCCCAGGAGGCGGGGAGCCTGGCCAGTGAGGCTGAGGGATTACCCCTCCGGTCAGCTCAAGCCATGCCCTACTGGCCCTCCAGGGGCAGCTCTGGGGACAGTCCAGCAGGGTGTCGGCTCACTCACCATCAGGTAACCGCGGAACCTACTGTAGATGATGGCTGTCAACAGGTTCATCAAAAACAAGCTTCCTTCAGGAGGAAAAAGACATGGTCAAAGGAGACCACCCGGCTACGGGGTGAGGGACACCAAGGGGAAGCTATGAGATAGGGGACACTGAGGTGAACCTATGGGGTCAGGGGTCACTAAGGTGAAGTCACAGGGTAGGGACACTGAGGTGAACCTATGAGGTCAGGGGACACGGAGGTGAAGCCACGGGGTCAGGGGGTAGGGCACACCCACACTGAGCACACAGGATCCCGTCACCAGGGAGGAATCCTGGCTGAGTGGCCCACACGGACATGCCCGCACTCACCTATCAGGGTGAAGACGATGAAGAAGATGGCGTAGGCCCGGTTCCTGGAATACGCAGGAATCATCACTGAGAGAAGGAAGACGCCCAGGAAGCTGAAATCGCACTGACCACCTCAGTGCATCCGCCCCGACACCCTCTGCCCCTCGACAGCAAGGCGGGCCCTGCACGGGGAGCACCGGCGCCTTCTCGCCCAAGTTCCGACCCTGATGCCTTTGCTTGCACGTCCTGGGAATGGGGACTCCTATTCAAGGACAATCGTCCCCACGCAGAGGTGCAGTCAGCCTTCCTCTGGCACTCCCCCCAGATGGCTCCACTCTGCCTGCGGGGACTTGCCATGACTCACGGGACATGTGTCCGGCAGCACAGCACTTGCTGGGTGAGAAAGCCCCCTGGCTGCCTCCTGGGAAGGGCTCCATGGCCAGTGACCACCCAAGCCCAATTGGAAAGGCCCCAGCCAAGGTGGTGCAGCCACAGCCCAGCCCGACCACGGCCTCCCCGTCCTGGCCACACCCGCACCTGCGCGGCCGTGGACACGCCAGCACCATGACACAGCAAGCGCCATGCCAGCCCAGACCTCAGGGCCTCTCACACGCAAGGCTGCCAAGTGGCGCCCCACGGCTGGGCGGCCACCAAAGGAAGCCCAATGACCACTGGCACGTGACACTCGTAGCTGCTCAGAGTAAGGAGGCGAGGGAAGGAGGAGACCAAGAGAAGAAAAATGGAGAGTAAGCAAAGGCGCAAAATGGAAAGAAAAAGGAAACAAGTGGGAAAGAGAAGAGGAATGAGGAAATGGGACACTGAAAAAGAAGAAAGTGAGGAAGAGAAAGAAGAGGGAAGGGAGGGAGAGTGCCACTCTCCACCCCACCTGCTGAGACATAGGCAGCACTCCCGGGGACGCTGAAGCCTGGAACCCTCCCCCATGCATCCTCCCCCCACGTGCCCTCGCCCCACATGCCCTCCCCACAACACGCCGCGCCCCACACACACCATCAGGGTTGTTGGCTGTGGTCAGCAGCACCAGGAGCGAAGTCAGAGCATCTGGCAGGTTCCGGAAGTAGGTCATCCTCTCCCTGTTCTGCCCGTCGTCCTGCTCAGAGCAGAAGCAGCAGCTCTAGGAACCACTGGGCCCTGCTCCACGGGCTGAGGCCACAGGCGGCACAGCTCCAGGCCCAGGCCCCAACAACCTGGAAACATCCACCCGGCTGCCTGGCGCCTGCCCTTCCCATCTTTTCTCAGCAGGCTCTGAGCTCACGGCCAACCAAACTCAGAGTCTCTGGGCACAAAAGCAGGCATCCAGGGAGGCCGCACACCCACACAGACGCTGGCCACCGGAGCAGGCCTGCTCAGAAGCACAGCCAAAAGCCCTCAGCCAGCCTAGCTCAGAGCGTCACAGCCTGGTGACCAGAGCCCACAGCCCAGACTCCTGAGCAGGCTGCCACACAGGGAGGAAGAGCTGGAACCCAGGTCACGATCGCCCCCAGGGGAGCCCTCACCTCTCTACAGGCTGCATGTCAGGGGCCTTGTGCTGGGCTTATCAGCAAGAGGCGTGTGCGCCCGCTGCCGACCCTCTCTCCCTCCTGGGAGGGGTCCCAGCCTCGAAACACAGCAAGCATGTGGCAGCTCCACTCAGGACTCCAAGCCCAGGGCTCTCCCTAGGGCAGGGGTCCTCAAACTTTTTAAACAGGGAGCCAGTTCACTGTCCCTCAGACTGCTCGGGGGCCATTGGAGAGTGAGGCACACATTCCACATATGCGCACTGTGGGCCCAAGATGAGTCGGCTGCTAAGCAGGACAGGCAGCCGCGGCAAAAACACCCGGCAGGCCAGATAAATGTCCTCGGCGGGCCACATGAGGCCTGCGGGCTGCAGTTTGAGGACCCCTGTCCTAAGGTCTGGGCAAGTAGGCACCCTCTACCGGCCAAGCCAGCAGACTCCCAGCCAGATAGGTGACCCCTGTAAGCCAGACTGGCCGTACAAACCATGGAGTCAGGTGTACAGTGGGATTCGGCCCCACAAACACACAAAACAATCTCATCACTTAGGGACCCTTTCAAAGACAAGTTCCCAGCTGCCAGCCAAGGGCCAACTCTGCAAGCAGGCCCCTGCCAGGAGCCACCCACAAGGATCACTCTCTGCTGTGCAGGCCACCCTTCCTGCCTCAGGGCCCGGGGACACATCACCAGGGCCTCCAAGTCCTCATATATGACATGGCACTGCCCCCTGGTCTGCCCAGTCAGGGGCCCCGAGGACAGGTGAGCTAACCACTACAGGAGTAGGGGACACGGGGGTTACAAGGTCAGGGGCTCCCACAGCCAGCAGGAGCCAGGGGATGCTGAACAGGGCCACCCAGGGGAGAGGCCCAGCTCCCCCCACCCCCAGGCCAGGCTGACAGTGATCAAATGGCCAAGATCAAGGTACTCAGGACAAGTCAGCCACCACCACACGCTCCTCTAAACTGCAGAGAACTGGACCCCCGGGCCGAGGGCTGGGCTCTTAGCGAGACCACAGTGAGCAGCCGTATCCCCCACAATTACACAATGCCCACCTTGCGCAGCCCAGTTCCCCTCCTGGAGCAGAAACCCAAGCCTGGAGGAGAAGCCAACCCTGCCAGGCACCTCGGGACACTCAGCGTTTCTGGGACACAGGCCCACAGCCTCAGTCTTGAGGCCAAGGCTGTCACTACCTCCAGCCCCCAAGACGACTCTGGCCACCCGTCCTGGGCTCTGGGAAACAGCAGTGACCGTGGCCATCACTGAGATTCCATCAGCTACTCCCTCCGCAGCAGCCCAGGTGCCCCCATCACCTAGACACACACGTGCTTGGATACAGACACACACACAAATACACACACACACACCCCTGCAGACATACAGACACAGATGCACACATATGCGCGCACGCGGGCGCCGCGGCCCCACAGGGCTGACTGCTTCCATCTAGGGTTAGAATGCGCAGTCTTCAGTCCTCCCTTCCTGGGTGGCACGGCCTCAACCCCAAATATTGCCGCAAACTCATGAAGACTAGCCCTGGCCCAGCACCACCCGCATTCCCAGGACAAAGCAGGAGAGAAATACCAGCCCCAACACTGAGGAGGACAGTGACCCTGGCCAGCACAGGGCAGACACATGACATTACAGGTTGTGACGGGGGGGGGGGGGTGCAAGGCGGGTGCCAAGGCAGCTAGAGAAGAGGATGTGGAGACAAGAGCAGGGAGAGGGTGCAAGGGTGGGGCCACCCCAGTAAGCCAGTGCCACAGTCCAGGAGGACTGAGAGCCACAGTCCAGAAGGGGTGCAGGGAACGCCAGGTGTCAGCAGGGGCTGGAGGATGAACCAGCAGAATCACCCTCAGTGAACCACCCAGCAGGGAGGGGCAAGGAGGGACACAAGGAGGAGGAGGGAGGGGGAAGGGAGGGCAAGAGGGAGGGAAAGGAAGGAACAAAGTTTGGGTGGGAGGAGCAGGGAGGCTGGAAAGGGGACAGGGAAATAGGGAGGGAGGGAGGGAGGGGTGTCTCGGGGCAGGTGGCCTAACCTGGTCCTCAATCTCTGCCGACCTGGGCCAAGAACTAGCGCACAGAGTTTGCACTGGGTTAAGCGAGCAAGCACAGATGACGCCAGCCCAGCCCTTGTCCATCCCATCACCCCGCCTGCCAGGCACCTCACCTTCTCGCCAGCGAACAGCAGCATCCCAAACATGGTGAAGAGACACAGGTGAATGGCCAGCAGCAGCCCGACGCTGGGGGAGAACACAGGCACTCAGCACAGGACAGAGCGCAGCCCGCAGCCCGAGGCTCAGGAGGGGAGCACACACGGGGCCCGGGCAGCCGGGTCAGAACCAGGCAGCAGCTCGGTCCCGCCCTCTCCCCCAGGCACCTGCCTCGTGCTAAGCCATGGGGTCTAGGACAGACCTGGTCCTGCCTAGCAGGACCCCCTTTCTTTGGCAGGGACAGACACAAGCCAGGGCGCCCAGAAGCAGCAGCACGAAGGACCAGGGACCCTCAGAGCAGAGAGGCCGCTTCCATCGCTCTGGGCTGGGTGGTGAGGCGGTCAGGCACGGGAACCACAGGGGACACAGTGACACGGCCACCAGCAAGGACAGAGAGGATGGGGGTTCTGGGGGGCAGGGGAGGGTAGAGGCTGGACGGAGGCTGGGCCTGGAATGCAGGTGAGAACCCCACACCTCTGCTGGTGCAGGAACCACGTCAGGAGCGGCTACGAAGCCGACACTGAGGACACGCCAACACCACGTGGAGTGGCAGAAGACAGCAGAGGGGAGGGGGCGGTCACGGGGCGACAGGAGAGGACAAGCAGACCCACTGCGGGGAGTATTCACAGGGCTCCCAACCTTCAAACTGGAACCAGAGGCCCCAGGACGCCCACCCACCAGCTTCCCCACCAGCCCGGAGGGAGCCGGCGCTGGAGAGCGTCCAGGGGGCCTCTCGGACCCTCTCCAGGTCTGAGCACAGCTACGGAGGAGCCCCACACCGCATGGCCCACCCCGAAGGCCTCAAGAGTCCACCTGGCCATCTGTGGCAGCGACCACCTGATGCACTTCAGGGTCTTCTTCATCATGGAGGAGTTCTGCAGCAGGAAGAAGGGGCGCAGGAGCCGGCGGACACGCAGGGGCTGTGAGAGACCCGGGAGACTGAGAACCCACCTGTGTCCTAAGTCCCACCCCATACCTGCCACCATGGGGGCAAACAGACCAGAGACCCCAGTGCCCCTGGGTCTACCCTGCAAGCCCCGGGCTCAGAGTTGGGCACCTGGGTTCCAGAACTGGCTTTGAGGCCCTTCCTGGGCCACATGCCGCCGCTCTCCCTCCTTGTTGCCGCCTGTGTCTCTTCACTCCTGGGCACTGTGGTCTCAGGCTCCCCGACCCAGCACTTCTGTCCCAGTCCATGCCAGACCCCGTCCCCCCACTGCCCACCCAGGGCACAGCCAGAAACGGTGGTGGCTGGCGTGCCTCCTTCCAGCCCTTGCTGCCTGCCCTCAAAGCACCCAACTGCCCTCACATCCCCATTAAGCTGCTGCCCACCTCTCAGGGGACTGTCCCTGCCTCCTCCCTCAACCACTCCCCTCCCTCCTCCCCTCCCAGAGACAGACACTGTCCCCAAGAGTCCCCCACCCCCACACTCACACACGCACACAACCCCTCCTTCCCCTTCCCTTGAGGGCCCCTGTACAGCCCACCACCTGCCGTTCTTGGAAGCCACCCGGCCCTCCTAGGAAGCCACCCAGCCCTCCTAACGGTTGGCTGTCACCTCCCCACTCCCCCACCTTGACCACACCTTCAACTCACACCAAACCCTCCCTCTCCCCTTCACTCGCTCCACACTTCCCTGCTCCTGTCCCAACCCATCCTCCTCTCCCAGGCACCAGGACCCACCTGCAGTAACTTCCAGGTCACTAAACCCACAAACACCTTCTGGCCCTGCCTCGTGCTCTCAGCACCAGATAGGCTGCCCACAGGTTCCCTAAGCCTCCAGCCAGCCCCCACTGCCTGCACCCCTCATCTCCTCTCTCTAGCCTTACACCCTTGACTCAAGCTCATCCATCCTTGTGACTTTAAGTATCACGTTTATGCTTTGGGCTCCTCCCACAGTCAATCTCAAATCCAAGCTCTCAGCTCCAGTCTCATACTGTCAGCCCACCCCAGGCCTACCGGCCACAGCCCCCGGCTTGCTGATTGCCCCCCACTGCTGGCTGCCCCCCACTGCTGTCTCTGCATAAAGTGGCAGTGCTGCCTCCCCTAGCACTGCTCTGGGTTCCTTTCCATCCTGGCACCTGTCACGCTTTGGATGAACTTAGTGGGGAATCAGCCACCACCTCACAGCCCTGCAAACGCCGCTTCGGGTCAAAGAATGCATCTTACAGCGCAGCCCAGCACTCCCCAACAGCAGGATGGGTGCAAGAGCCTTTGGGAGACTCAGTGACGCTGCCAGCTGTGGGCTACAGAGCACAGCACGGGCTCTGAACCCCTGGCCACTCGGCAGGGCTGTTCCTGCTCCAGCCAGGACTCACTGGACCCAGGGGAGGAGATGCAAGTGGCAGCATCTCCACTTCCCACGCCCATCTTTCTGGACTCCCCTGGTCTAGAACTATCCGTTCCGGAGGGGGATGCTTCCGGCTGGACCCAATGGGTTAGACCACAAGTTGTTCATGGAGCAGGGCCGATGTGCTGGGGCGTGAAGGATTCCAATTTCCAACGACAGATGCTGCCCCCAAGAGCAGCAAAGAGGGCAGGCTGGGAGTCTTCTGGGGCATCTCTTACTACTCCCACATCCAACAGGAAAAATTAGCAGAGAACTCCAGCCATCAAAAAAAAACCAGGACCACCGAGGACTCAGTCCTTTGGGAATGAGGGTGAAGAACCCAGACCACCTGGGGAAGTGGATGAGGCAAAGGGACCGTGGAGCGGATGGCAGGAAGGGTGAGGAATCGCAGTAAGGCCCACAGCCAGAACAAAACCAGCACTGTTAGCTACACGTGTTTTCTCCCCTGCTAGTTATGTACACATGTGTCTATGTATACTAATGAATCTCTGTCCTCCCTCCTTGCCCCTCCTAATTTCACATAAGGATTCCCAGTGGTAGTTTACAGTTTAGCCTGTAAGTCATAGAACATCCAGAGGCCAACAGGACAGATACCATGCCCGTGACTCAGAAATGGCAGCTGCTGGGCTATCCTTCTCCCCTTTCTGAGGTGGGCATGGGAGCCCCTCCTCTGCAGGGAGGAGGGCTGCATCTTAGCAGGTGGGAAGCTTCGTGCATGGACATAGGAGGCGGCTGTGGAGACCAAGAAGCTGAGCCTTCCACCCACCCTCCAGCTCAGCCGTGCTGCTGGGACTGACACCCCACCACTTCTCTCCCCTGCAGCAGCTGTCAGGTGCTGCCAGCAGGGGCCTTGGGGGTAGCTTCCAGGCAGGAGGTGGGGATGTGGCTCACACCCTTCCTATCGCGGGCTATTCCTATTGGCTGACCCCAGAGCTTCCAGCCTCCCCAGTCGGCGCTCCCGGAACCAACGTCACCAGGCCTCCAGAAGGCCCCAGCACCCACGGGGCAGTACGCTTTCCCAGAGGGCAGGGTCCCAGCTCCATGGGCCCCACCCCTGAGCATCCAGGTGCTAATAACCCCAACCTTTCCCTGCGCTCCCCCAGCCCAGGGGAGGGGCTGCTTCCTGCTGTTCTGCTGTATTCCACTGGGTTCCCAGTTCACTTTTTTTGGTTACTTAACACCTAAGTCCCTATGTTCAATTCTCTCTACTGAAGCAGCTGGGGGTTCTGCGTCCCTGACAGACCCTGATGGGGACTGCTGGCTACACACCGACCTTGCCCAGCTCTGTCCTACCAGACCATGGGGAGGTACTTCTGGGTGCTGTGAGGGGAAACACTCCACAGTGGAGAGGCTCGTGGGCAGCGGGGAAGTGGGTTTTCACACTGCCAGGCCCCACAAAGCTTTGGACATGCAACTATCGGGCACAGTGAGGCCCTGGGTGGTGCCTTCACGGGGGACTCGGCCAGTTGAGGAATTCAGCTGAAAAGTGCAGAGCCGAGGATTGGGGCCCGGGGACTTGCTCCCAGGTCCTCCCCTCAATGAGGGACCCTCAGGCCTTCTCTAGGCCCCAGTGTCTGCACCTGCAAGGTAGGGACTAGGCTCCCAGACCAATGGGGGATGTAAGTTCCACAGAAAGTAGGCAGTGCCAGGCAGTTGCAGGCCATGGACCCCTATCCCACTGCTCACCTGGGCAGCTGTACCTCACGCCCACGCCCTGGCAGGGCTCCCTGCCTTACCACCTACCTCCCGACAAAGGAGACTCACGGACACGGTCCAGTCTACCAGAGACACAATCAGCACCCCCAGGTAGGCCAGCAACCAGAGGTTCTTCTGGAAATGGGCCCGCCCAAACAGGTAGCCCTGCAAGAGAGATGGGGGTGAGCCAGCAAGCAGCCACACAGACGCTGGCCCTGCAGCCAGCTGGAGGGCGTCAGTGGGAACGAGCAGGGATCAGGGCAGACAGAGCACACAGAGCTTCGTCCACGTGACATTGTGGAGAAGCAGGAGCTGAGCATGGATGAGGGGCCAGAGCTCCTGTCTCAGTGACTAGCGACTTGCTATGTACCCTCAGGCACAGCACCTAACCTCTCTGACCTCAGCTTCCCCAAAACTGGAAACAGTTTTGTAATGGGCTTCCTGCCTCCAGAGGTCACAGCTTGCAAACATGCTGTCACCTTTTGAGACTTCCCGAAAGTGCCAATCATTCAAAAAATGCTAATGACAACTTCTCATTAGTTTCAGTTCCAGTTTAAAACCCCCAAACCTGCTAATCACACAATGGGCTAAAAATGAAGAAACAAGAAACTGCCCATGGCTTGCAATGACACATACCAGGGTCCAGCCACACCCCTCAGTCAGCACACAAGCCATCCCTCCCACAGGGGAGTTCCAGGCAGCACTAGACAAGGCCACCACGTGACCGTGACTGGGAGGCCACGCGAGCCCACAGGCCAAGCCGAGGAGTAGCAGGGCTGACCCTGTGGAAGGCAGCAGCCGGGGACACAACCTCACGCCGTGGATGTGGACGTGGCAGCCCTCAGACCACAGCGCTGGAATCGGGCAATAGAACGTGTAGCCCACAGCAGACCCAGCACCCTGAGCCTCACTGGAAAGTCGCTGAAGCTCTGACAAGGCTCAGAAGCTCAAATGAACAAGGGAGGGCGCATCCCCAGCTTCCAGAAGGACATGGGTGACAGACAGAATCCAGCCGGATATGCAGGAGCTGCTGTGTGGGCAAGAGACCCCTTTCTGCCCCGCCCAGGTCCTCTCCTCCTCCCCTGGGGGGTGGCAGGGTGAGCCGTGTAGAGACTATCTGGGCCTCACTTGTTCGGATCTCTCCTCACAGTGGCACTGCCAGACCCTGGACCGTCCCCAGAGGCCCTGCTAGGCTGTGCCACTCCACCCCCCACCCCCACACAGCCTAGACTTCTAAGAAGAGCTGACACAGCCTCTGCAGCAGGGCCCAGACTTGCCCAGGAAACCCGGGCCTTTGCTCAGTGGGTCACAGTGCAGCCAGGAAAGCTGGCAGCCAGCTCAGCAGCATCAGAAATCCATGAGGAAAGACACGGTCAGGGGCAGGATGGCCAGGGCCACTGCAGGGAGTGCGGAGGGCCACGGCGCCTGGGCTGGCGCCCCTCACCTTCATGGAGAGGTCAGCCAGGAAGACCAGCAGGCAGAGCACCTCCACGCTCTCCGTCAGGCCGCACGGAGGCTCCCAGGGCGGGGAGCGGTAGCGCACATCCGCTGTTCTACTGAGCGAAGAGGGAGTCTCAATAAAAGCCAAAGACAGGATCAAGTAAATGGCAAAGTTCAAAGTCCTAGAAAGAGGACAAAACTAGTTAAAATGCAAGAACCTTCAGCCCTCTGTGGTCAAGAGGCTGATGAGCAGAACTTACTTCACCGGTCCAGACAGGAGCTGGCACTGCTTGGGTTGTGGACTATCATGACTGCAAATACCACTGATCTGCTCACAACTCAATTGCTTTTGGCTGATCTAAGTGTTCTGGAAGGGAACCCCTATCACCAAACAAGCCCTTCCAGCTACAGACTGGGCCCCTTTCCAGGGAGGAGGGGGCTATCAGTCTCCTCTGCACTTGTGGGGAAGGGAGCCTGCCCAGCCCAAGGCAGCTGTGGTCCCCAGCACAGGTGAGGCCAGCTTCCCGCCCCCAAGCAAGCCTAGGTGCATCCTCACCCTTGGCACAGGTTGGAGTAATACCGCCGGTAAAGCCACAGCGAGCGGGCGTCCACGCGGTGGTTGATGGAGCGGTACTGGAAACGAAAGGTCACACAGAGAAGCATGAGCAGCATCCCCTGGGTGCTGCACACGCTGTGTGCCCTGCCCGTGCCCCTCACCACACAGCCTCAGGCAGTGTACCCTTCCCCCCGAGACAGGCCGAGTCGGGAGATGGGCTACGGACAGCAGGGCTTGTTTCAGCACGTGGGCAAGGCCTGCCCTGACCCAGTGGGCTCAGACCATTACAAGCTGCAAGGTGTGCCCAGCAAACTGAGCACTCCTTGAGGGCCAGACACCCAGGGTCAGCAGGCACACTGAGCAAACAACTCAGGGAGCATTTGCTGAAGGTATAGCTGAGTCCTCTGTCTGCCCACAAGGCCCTCTTCTACCTGCAAGGCCGACCCTCCCAGCCCCAGGGCAACTGTGTCATCTTTCAGGTTGGCCCCCCAACCTAGGACCTAGAATGGGGTGGTTCATGACAGGCTTTGGAAGGTAGTAAGTCAATGAAGCAAATGGTTCCAGGACTCAGAAGACGTCCCTCAGGGGACTCGGGAGAGCCGTGCCCAAGGCCCAGCCATCACCATTATCCTAACCAAGAGTCCAGCAACTGAGGCCTTGGCCCAGGACAACACGGGATGGAGGGGCCAGAGAGGCTCTTGGCCAGCAGGCAGCCATCACCCAGACCCAGCCACAGGGTGCAGGTGCCACCCACCTTAATCGCGTCTTCGATGAAGACCACAGCCTGGTTGATGCGGAGGTCCCAGCTGGCCACAGCACCTGCAGGCCAAGAGGACACATTGTGCAACTGAATGGGATCACGTGGCCTCACCCTTCCAGCACGGTCATGACCGAGAATAGAAATTGGCTGCGGCTCCTTCCAAGGCTCCGTCTGGAAGGAGATGCCTTGCACCCTGCAGTGTGTCCAGAAGACAGGACCCCTCCTTGGCACAACTGTGGGTGCCCCAGGCAGGGTCCAAACGAGGTGAGGAGCCACTGCATCGTGTGCACGGGAACCAGGCCCAGAGGGGCAGGAACTCTGCGTGGAGACTACACGCACCCGGCAGCGCCCATGAGAAACAGCACATTCTGCAGGGCCTTGGACCAGACTTGGGGTTCAGGGCCGGCTCTCCCACCTGCCGGCATGGAGACTGTGGGTATCTCCTCCTCTGTCAAATGGGGGTGGAATGGCTGCCCCGCTCAGCTCCCTAGAGAGTGCCATGAGGTGCAACGTGGGAGTGCAGGAGCCCCCTGCCAGGCCTAGAAATGTTGCATGCTCAGTAACCACCGACTGCCATCACCGTTCTTCTGCCTAGTCCCACGCGGCCTTTGCCAGGACGCTGTACCCAGTGTCCTGCCTACACTCTGTCAAAGGAGACCACGGATTTAACACTGACGTGTAAAGCTGACCTCTAGAACCAGAAGGTACCGCCCTGACTCCTCATCCAATACTGAAACTACCAAGGTCCCATCCCTGCACATCACAGCCCAAAGGATCAGGTGACCTCACCCAGATCAACCCCAGGGTCAGCACCCAGGCAGCATCCGAGTCCCCCAGGCCTCTGCCAGCACCCTCCTTGGCAAAGGGTGGACACTCGCCTTCACCAACCAAAGATTTGAGTTGTCATGGCACAACGTCTCCCAGCCGGCCTGGGCAAGGGTAGCAGTTGGCTCCTGACTATGAGGAGCCTTCCGGAAAAGTCAGGCAGCAGAAAAGCCAGGTCCCAGCACGCCAGCCCAGGAACTGCAAGCCGGCACACTGGGTCATAACTGCAGGTGGGCTTGGGACGCCCCCAGCAGAAGCTGCTGTGCAACAGACAAAGGGAGAGGGGAAGCTTGGGGAGCCGAGGCCCACAGCAGCAGAGCAGCTGGGAGGCTGACGTCCCACTTCCTGTGGCCTGGGAGCCCAGGGCAGCTCACAGGTCGGGGCCTGGAGATGAGGTACCAGCCCACGCTGCCTGCCATCCCTGTGGAGGCAGCTGCTCCTGTCCTGGGGCTTGTACTGGGGACAGGACAATGAGACATGAGACAGAGGCAGCTGGGCACAGGGACTGATCGGAGATGTGGGTGACCTTGGAGAGAGAGGCAGGAGGCTGGACCGCGTCCTGGCTCCGACACAGCCTTGCTGTGTCACCCAGAACAAGCACCTTCCCTCTGTCTGGGCCTCGGTTTCCCCACACGTACAACCAGAAGGCTCACCCCGAGGACTCCGAAATGTTTTCCCAGGAATCTCTGAAGGTGGTGACTTCTGGGATCCCCTAAAAGCATCCCGGGAAAGCTGTGAACAGGAGCCACACTGTTTTGCTCCTTGCTGTATCTATACAGCCCAGGCCAGCACAGGGCTTAGACACACCATGATGCTCAAAACTGATTTATCCAACGAGTAAATGAACAGCCCTGAGAGGAGCCTGCAAGAGCCTACCAAATTCCCTGGGGAGAGACAAAATCTCAGACAAGAAAATTCAGCCGAGGGCCCAGGAATAACTCCGGTCCCAGAACTGCGGAAGAGGCTCACCACCACCCATGCAAGCCATCACAGGCAAAGGGGGGCGGGCACCCCTGAAACTGCCTAGCAGCTACTCATGGTTCCCTTACACTTGGCTTTTTAGTTGCTGCTTTCTAAAACTCTAGGTCTGGCCACCCAATCTTGCCCAGTGCCCCACCCTGCAGCAGCCTGAGGATCTCGTCACAAACGCTCAGGAGCACATCACGGCTTTCCACAGGGCCCTACTGTGCAGGCCCACACTCCCCCCACAGCCTGGCACCGCAGGGCCCCAGGTCCACCTACCCACCTCCTCCCCCGCTGCTTCCCCACCTCGCACCCTCCACGCCACTCACATTCTAGACCTGGCTCTGCCAAGGCCATGCTCTCCAAAGCCACCAAGCCCCTGCCCAGGCTATGGCCTCTGCCAGGAGCACCGTCCTCCAACTTGTGGGTCCAGGGACTCCCCTGGGGCAGCTCACCCTGCCCTGAGGTCACACCTATCACCCCACTGGGGCACAGCAGGTCAGAATGTTGCCTCAGAGCACAGAAGACAATGGAGGCTCAATGGCTGCAGCCCACACATCAGCCCTGGACTGGTCTCCCTGCCCCAAGCCTCTGCTCCCCAACACCCAGGTCTAAACTTCCGCTCCCCTCTTGCTCCAGGCTCCACCTGCCCTAACCCAGGGCTGTAGGGCCCTGGCCAGCATCCTCTATGACTCTAGGCAATTCCTTCAACCTCTCTGTGCCCTGGTTCCTCACAGACCCTACTCAACAGGAGTTACACATAGATTGAACCAGCTACTGAAGCCAGAGTGCTTTGCAAAGCAAGCACTTCATAAACGTTTCCTATTAGTCTAAAAGCTTCATAGCATAGCAATCCCTTGTCCTCTGAATTTACCATAGCCAGTCAAAGGGTGTTTTCTGACCCAGGAACAAGAGAAAGCAACTGTCCTCAACCTTTGGCCATGGCCACATCAGCTGGGGCTGAGTTAGAAGGACCCGACTGCAGGGTCCACTGGGGTCCTCAGGGCATCCAGTAGCAGCAGGACCTGTGAACACAGAGCACAGGGCCCCCGTCTCAGAGCCCCACACAGGCGATGGCACAGACTGAATGAGCCTTTCAATCTCCACTGCTCCATGCTGCATGAGCCCAGCCAGGCACCCTGGACAAGAAGAGTCAGAACACAGAGTGTCCTGTGCACATTCTCAGAAGCCCTCACCGAGGCCACAGTGTGGGGACAAAGAGCCCCCCTCAAGAGTCCCCTCTTGCCAGCCACACTGTCAAGCCCTGGCCCCTATCTGAACAGAGCAGGTCTCATCTGCCAGACGCCTGCTCTGCCAGGGCCAGGACCTGCAATAATTAATGGACTCCTACCCCGGGCGGCCATCAGCACCCCACACTGGCCCACTAGGCCCTGTGCTAAGGGCAACTTCTGCATCTCTCTGAATCCTCACAACGCCCCTATTACCACCCCTTTTTAGGTCACATAGCCAGGAAGGGGCAGCCCCAGAAATGCACCTAGACCTCCAGACTCAAAAGGCTGCATCCCCTGAACACTGCCATGTCCTACAAGTCTTGTCAAGGGACCTGCAAGACCTTGTCCCTGCAGACCTCACTCCTGACTGGTCCCAGGAGACAACTGCAGAACTTCCTGGGGGCAGCCTCTGAGGTGGGCAGCCGGGTTGGCCACCTCAGCCTCTAGACTTTTCATCCAACTCTGTCAGGTCCTGGATGGACTCAGAATACAGACCAGTGGGTGAGGACCATGATTCCACCCTGGTACCCTCTGGTCGGAGGAGGAAAAAGGAGTCTAGAGAGGGAAGTGGCCCAGGCACCAACACCAAGAGTGGTACTAGCAGCAGCTGCACCAGAAAAGAGCGCTGTGACCTTGGGCAGGTCTCAGGGCCTCTCTGGGCCTCAGTTTCCGCACCTGCAAAATGAAGCTGAGCCCCTTCTGCCTCTAACTCAGCACCTAATCCCACAGATGTCAGCCAGGGATGGATGGCCGCACCCTCCCCAAAGGGATTCAGCAATCTTCAGCCAGGAGGTAAACGGGAAGAGCAGGAAGAGGTGGGGAGAGGACGCTGGGGTTGGCGCAAGGCAAGCAGCCACAGCCACCGCAGCCGGGTCGGAGGAGGCCGGCCCTAGGCCCGCGGGAAGCGGGACCAGGAGCGGCGCTGCAGAAAGGACTGGCAGGTCGCTACCAGCTGGGCTCAATCCCAGCTCGGCCACCCACTGGCTGTGCGACCTTGGCTACCGTAACGCTGTCTCTGGGCCTCAGCTTTCCCCGTTAGAAACGAGAAAAAATAAAAGTTCTGCTTCCAGGGTGTGGGCCCGGCCCGGCCCGGCCCGCGGGAGGGCCGCAGGGGGGCTGCCCCAGGTCTCCGCCCGGCGACCCCGCAGCGACCCAACTCCGCCCGCACGCCGGGCCAGGGCCTCGGACGCAGCCCAGTCGCCCCCAGACAAGCGGTTCCGCGGGCGCCCGGAGCCCGCTCGGGCCCGGCCGGTGTGGGCGCGCCCGGCCGCGACGCGCGGTGCGGGGACCGCAGGGCCCCGGGATGCTCCCAACCTCTCGGGCGCCCCGGTCCCGGGCGGCTCACCAGGGCTGGCTTGGACGCTGCGGCCAGTGGCCAGCCCCGCCGGGCAGTCGCCGCTGCCGCCGCGGGCGCGGCCCAGCAGGGGGTCCGACTCCGCCCCGGGCTTCGCCATGCGACGCGCAGGACGCGACCCTCACGGAAGCTCGGGTCCCGCGAGCGCCCGCCCCCACCGCGCAGGCGCAGCGCCCGGCCGCGGGCGTTTGCAGGAGCGCGCAGCACCGTGCCGCACGGGCGCTCTTCGCCACCAGCCAATGAGGACGGAGGTCTCGTGCGCGGGGCGGGGCTTCGAGGGTCACGCCCCCGGAGGCGAGGCTCAGCGGCTGACACCCGGAGGGGCGGCACCTGCGGCTGGAGGGCGCTCCGAGGGCGGGGGCGTGGTCAGCAGTGGGCGGTCTCGAACCAACTCTTCCCAGACGCACGGCTTGGGCCCTTCCAGACCTACTGAATCAGGAACTCCGGGCGCGGGGCCCAGGAATCTGTGTTTTAACAAGGATTCAGGGTGATTCTGATGCATGTGAGTATTGGGTACATGGGGGTGACTGCAAGGGACACCCCCAAAATGGAACTCGAGTTTTCCCTCTGATAATGAAATTGGGAAAATTAAATGGAATTAAGGGTAAACTTTGAAAGCACAAATGACACACTTGAAAAAGAAATTTACAACATATCTAAAATTAGTATGTAAAGAGCTTGTATTGTTCTCTCTTGCTGCAGTGATAAATTACCAGGAACTTAGCATAAAACAACTCCGCTTTATTATCTCTCAGTCTTGGAGGCCAGAAGGCCAGCGGCTTGACTCGGTTCCTGCCTCAGAGCCTCACAAGGCCAAAGTCAAAGTGTCTCTGAGCTCTTATCTGGAGACTCGGGGGAAAATTCACTCCCAGGCTCAGCCAGGATGTTGGCAGAATTTATTCCCGTGGGGCTAGGACCGAGGTCCATGTTTTCTTGCCGGATGTGGCCTGGGTGTCATTCTTATCTCGGAGTGGCCACTGCATTCCTTCCATGATGGATCTATCCCCTCCCCCATCAAAGCCAGCAAGAGCACACTGAGTCCTTGTCATGCTTCAAATGAGCTGCTTGAAAATGCAGCTACTTGAAGATGCTCCTTGAAAGTGAGCTGCTTGAAGATGCTCCAAATCTCTCTGACCTCCCCCTGCCACATCTCTTCGCTATTTTTTGCCCCTTTTGGGGGGGGTTAAAATACATATAAAATTTACCATCTTAACCGTTTTTAAGTGTACAGCTAAGTGGTATTAAACACATTCATAAAGCTGTGCAACTATCACCAACATCTGTTTTCATCTCACAAAACTGAAATGCTATCCCCATTAAACACTAACTCCCCATTGCCCCCACCTCCCAGTCCTTGACGACCACCATTCTCCTTTCTATAATTTTGACTACACTAGGTACCGCATATAAGTGGAATCACTCAGTGTCTGTCCCTTTGTGCCTGGCTTATTTCGTGTAGCATAATGTCCTCAAGGTTCATCCATGCCGTAGCATGTGTCAAAAGTTCCTTCCTGGCCGGGCACGGTGGCTCACGCCTGTAATCCTAGCACTCTGGGAGGCCGAGGTGGGCGGATCGCTCAAGATCAGGAATTTGAAACCAGCCTGAGCAAGAGCAAGACCCCGTCTCTACTATAAATAGAAAGAAATTAATTAGCCAACTAATATATATAGAAAAAATTAGCCGGGCATGGTGGCGCATGCCCATAGTCCCAGCCACTCGGGAGGCTGAGGCAGCAGGATCGCTTGAACCCAGGAGTTTGAGGTTGCTGTGAGCGAGGCTGACACCACGGCACTCACTCTAGCCTGGGCTACAAAGCGAGACTCTGTCTCAAAAAAAAAAGTTCCTTCCTTTGTAGGGTTGGATAATATTCCCCTGTACTTACGAATGACATTTTGCTTATCCTTTCATCCACTGGTGGACGCTGGGTTGCTTCCACCATTTGCCCATTATGAATAATGTTGCCATGTACAAATATCTCTTCGAGACTCTGCTTTCAGTGCTTTTGGATACAGACCCACAAATAGAATTGCTAGATCATGTGGTAATTTATTTTTAGTTTTTTGAGGAACCACTATATTGTTTTTCACAGCAGCTGACCTTTTTACATTCTTGCCAGCAGTGCACAAGGGTTCCCATATTCTCCACATCCTCACCAACGCATTATTTTCTGGGTTGTTTGGTTTGACAGTAGCCACCCTAATGGGTGTGAGGTGATATCTCATTGCTGTTTTGATTTGCATTTCCCTAATGATCAGTAACGTTGAGGATCTTTTCGTATGCTTATTATTTCTGTTCTCGAGGGGCCCAGTGGGCCCCTAAGAGGGGTCCCTGCTCCATCTCAGGGTCACCTTAGAAGGCTGCCTACCCCAATATGTCGTGTGGAAGTCAGCACGTGAGACTGTCGGGTCGGTGATGTCCTTCTCAGTTCTTGGTGTGTTCTCCGAAGAAGAATGACCAGACACACCAAAAGCAAGGCAAGCGTAAAACGAACTTTATTGAGGAGGGACAAGATAGGTTCACAGAGCAAGAGCAAGATACATTCACCATGACAACAAACAGGAGGGCCCCAATTATGGTCTGGGGTCCTGTTTTATAGTGTCTAGGCTGGGCCCTCCTTGTGGTTCAAATGTTACCACTGCACCACTTCGATGGACAGCTGGGAGTTACATAACCTGAGTGGTACTAGGCACGCGGATTTCCCATGAGCCTCTCTGAAAGCCCATTAGGAGGGTGTACTGCAATGTAGATTTAAGCTGATGACATGATCATTAGCCTTAGGTTGTTCTGGGTCACCTTCCAGATCCTGTTGTACCTGTGCTATTTGGCCCGCCATGGGCTAGGGAATCCTCTGTATTTTTTTGCAGTTGGCACAGTAAGTTCTGATTTGCAGGGTGTTCCCTCCTCCCCCAGGTGTGGCGATCGTTGGGGCACCCACCTTTGTCCCCAGGAGGGCCTAAGAGGTCCCTCGCTGTCTACCTAACAAGACTTTGTGTTAACATTCATTCCTTTGCCACTTGTCCCAGGTCATCTCCCGCACCACCGTTCTCATCTGGTTCTCACATCCAGCCTGTGAACTGAGAGAGCTGTCACCTCCCTGAGTCAGCAGATGAGGAAACTGAGGCTGGAGGGCCTCTGTGATATTACTTCCCAGGGCTGCATCGCCCAATGAGCTGGAGGCACAGTGTCCTCTGAAAACAGCACTGGCACATCATCTACCGCGTCCACAGACCTGTCAGGGGTGGGATGAATCTGGAAAAGTGAGTCTGAGCCTGGAGCGGAGGGTAAACCAGTGGCAGCTCAGCTGGGATTGCCATCCACAGCCACAAAAGAGCAGCTTCGTCCTGCAAGCTGCACGGCCGGATGGAGTGTCTGCACTGAGTGTGAGCTAGAGTTGTGCGATGAAGACAAGAAAATGCCTCTGCATGGAAATCCAACCACTACCCTCCCCCTAGGCAGGAAAACAACCCCCAGATTCATAAGGAGACTATGTCCTTCTTTCTCCCATCCTACCCCAATAAATCAACCAAGAAACACCCCAGCCACACAGCTGCACTCTCCAATGGGGCTTTTGTTGCCTGTCCATGCCATGTCCTTTGGAACATGCAGTGGAGAAAGACGCCCTGTTGGTGGGGACACTGACTTTGGCCCAGCCCAAGGGTCCCTTATGTCATACCGGGGCTGCTGCTGGAGACTCCGCCATCCACTGAGAGCTTTTTCTCCCAGACTTGGTTTGAATGTCAGAAATGCCCGCAGGCTTCCAGACTCTGCCCTGGCTATGTAACTTTGGGCAAAGCTCCCCCCATTACTATGGCTCAGTACCCCCTTTTTTGTAGGGGGAATAATAGTATCTTCCTGTGGCTGCCGGGGCATCTACGAGATCAGACGAGGAAAGCGCCAGCACAATACCTCCATCGAGGTCACCTGAGATGGAGAAAGCCCGTGTGAGGCAGGGAGGGCTCTCTCCCCAGCAGGAACCTCCCAAGAGGGACGCAAGCGTCCTTGCACCCTAGTCACTGGCCATCTGAGCTCAGGCCCCTGGCCTGTTCTAGGTGCTTCCCCACCACACTTATTTCCTCCCCGGGTGCAGCAGGCCAGCCCCTACTGGGAGCTGGGCTTCCTCTGGTGAGCTGCATGGGCAGAGAGCATGTGCCTGTGTAGGTCTTTCTAGCTTTATGGTTTTCATTTATTCACTTGCTCATTCACCCACACATCTATTAAGCACCTACTACATACCATTAACTGTTCTAGGCATTATTGAATAATTCAAAAGGTGCTCATTTTTAGTTTCTAGTATCTTCTAAAGCCACATGGAAGAAAGGAAAACTGACCAGGCCTCACTGTCAACTGGGCAGAGCCTGGGCCCCCACCCGCCCACCGCCAGCCCCGTGAGCTCAGGCAGCCCTGATGCCTCGCTGGGCCTCAGTTTCTGCATCCATAGAATGGGGGTGACAATGGTGATGGCCCCGGGCTTGCAGACAGGAAGGGCGCGCTGCAGGGCCTCCGCCAGCTTCCTGCCTCCCACCCCTGCCCTTCATGCCCATCCCTGGGAGAAAAACACCACAGTGCTTTAAGATCACGGGGTATTCTCCGATCCCTTGTCACACTTCAGCCCTGAAACTGCTTCAAAGAGCAGCCGAGCAATCATCCCTCTGTTGCACTTAGAGAAACTAAGGCTCAGAGAGCCCATGTGCTTGGTTCATAGTCACACAGTGAGTGAGGGGCGCAGTGGACACCCAGCCTGGCCACAAGACAGGAAGAAGAGTGCACAAGCTGGGCACAGGACTGCAGGCAGGGTCGTCCTTGCCCTGGGGACCAGCCCCTGGGAAAACCAGAGGCTTCCCAGGCCCTGCGCTATTCCAAGTTCTCTTACTCGTGACACACTCTACAAGAATCTGGGGGGCCCCAGATCGTTTGTTATGTTGGGAACCGAGCTGCCGTGGTGGCTCAAGGGAGGGGCCGTGGGTGACAAGAGTCACGGAGAGGAGCCAGACCAAAGCCAAGCCCAGAGGCCTGCAGGGCTGGGGTGCAGCTCTGTGGAGAAGGCTCAGCCGGGCAGCCTGAGGCAAGGCTTTGAGCAGAGTCATTTGTGATGGCAGGCAGGAAGGCAAAGCCAAATACGGTGGGTTTTCAGCAAGTGGCAGCTGGGATCGTCCCTGCTGGGACCTCTGGGAGACAAAGAACGAGCCTCCACAGTATCTCACCCAGGGGCAAGGAAGCTGGGTGCTCTCCCAGCTCCTGGCCGACACTGGCCCGGTGCGGGGGACTGTGCCTAGGGCACACATGTCTTTGCTTGTTGAGGCCGAGGGCTGGCAGGGGGCACCATCGAACCCTCCCGGATCAGGGAGCGCCACCGTGCTGCAGACAGGTGCCAGTGGCAGCCACTGGGATAAGGCCACGCCTAGCTCAGGCCTGTCCCACACACCCTGTTCACAGACCGCCCATGTGCCCAGCAGAGCCGCAGCTTGCGTGCAGGCGCGGAGGAGTCGCTGGCAGCTTCAAGCCCCCTGTGCTATCAGCACCTGCAGAAGAGGACAAGGAGAGAAGCCAGTGTCGGGGTGGGCTCTGAGGGTCCCGAGCGCTGGAGAAGCCCCTCGTAGCCAGCAGCTACCCCCTGGAAAGCGCGGTGGGCCGGCCAGCAGCAGGAGTCGGAACAGGAGGCCGGGGGTGGCCGGGCGCCGGATCCGAGCTGAGGGCTCAGCTCTGCCGTGCCCCGCAGTCAGAACAGGGCTGATGAGGTCAAGCAGTTAAGGGGGTTTGGTCTGATCCCTGTCACAGGAGGCTCAGCAGGTCCTCAAATCCACGGTGGCTACTCCCCTGGTTTTGGAGAGCCAAGGGGAACACACACTCCCGGCACCTGGCAGAGTCGGCAGTGGTTCCCAGCAGACTGGTCGGGCGAGGGCTACTGTGGTTAGAAATGGCCAAGTAGAAGCCACCGGAACTGCCGCTCTCCTAAAAGAGAAACCCGCATTGTGTTGTGAACTCAATCAGGCAGTGACTCCAATTTTCTATGTTCTTCTGGGGGTATCTTTACTGAGCAAATCAACACAGCTCCCAATACCTAGCAAATTCTTTTTTCTCTATAATCATGACTTAAACAAAAACGAGAAGCTCGTTCCACCTGGCAGTGACAGCAATACACCGTCACCATCGTACCTGGGGACCGTCAGCTGTCCAGCCCTCTATCACGGCTCGTTCTGGGGGACGTGGATCACCCCACCATTCCGCAGGCCAGCAGACCGCCCCACTCACTGATCACGCAGCGTGGACCTGATGAGCAAGAAGCAGTAAACGCCCAGAAATTGTGGCAAGGCTTGTGCACGTCAGTGGCGGGAAGCGAGGGCCACGGAATGCCTGCCATCTCTGTATGGTGGTCGGGGACATGTTGGGATATCCCCTCTGGGCGGAAGACCAGTTGCTGCCCCAGGCACCTGCTGTTATTAAGGAAGCAGCACAGGCCGGCACAGTGGCTCATGCCTGTAATCCCAGCACTCAGGGAGGCCGAGGCGGGCGGATTGCTCAAGGTCAGGAGTTCAAAACCAGCCTGAGCAAGAGCGAGACCCCGTCTCTACTAAAAATAGAAAGAAACTAATTGGCCAACTAAAAATATATAGAAAAATTAGCCGGGCATGGTAGCACATGCCTGTAGTCCCAGCTACTCGGGAGGCTGAGGCAAAAGGATTGCTTGAGCCCAGGAGTTTGAGGTTGCTATGAGCAAGGCTGATGATGTCACGGCACTCTAGCCTGGGCAACAGAGTGACACTCTGTCTCAAAAGAAAGAAAGAAAGAAAGAAAGGAGAGGGGAGGGGAGGGGAGGGGAGGGGGGGGGAGAGGAGAGGAGAGGAGAAAGAAAGCAGCACAACGTTTGGTAGGTCTCTTCAGATTTGGGGTGCCACATACACATCATTTAGGTGTACCCTTCCCACTGACTGCCTGATAACCTGTAAAGCTGCCGGTTTTGAGTAGGACAAGAACAAGAGAAGGCTCTGTGATCTGCAAGCTGTTGGACCACTCAAGCCCAGTTGACCCAACAGATCCGATGGATCTTGACGTGTCTGGGCAGGCAGGTAGGGGTTCCACAGGAAGCCCCCGGCAGGCTCCAACAGGTGTGTCCTAGAAGAGACCGTGATAATTTTGGAGCAAAGTCACATTCTCTTCTGAAGATGACTGTTCCCCTCTTGTAAAACAGCTCTGGCCTGCTCTTAGGCCCCAGAAGAGACCAAATGTGTGACCATGGGTCACAAAGTTACCATGTGACATGAGCTGCCCATCTTAAACTAGAAGTTAACTAACCCAGCAAGTCATAAGTTTAGACGTGCATCCCAGCACCGTTATCAAGTGGAAGTGGGACATAGGAGCTCAGACCTGAGTGAATCCTGAAGGCACAAGTCACTGCACGAGCAAATGAGTCAGACCACCCACCACACACCCACGTTGCTGCGTCATCTCCCCGCCTCGGTCTGCAGATGAGCTCACTGGTGGCGGGGTGGGGGGCGTCCCTTGCGATCAGTTGACTGAAGAAGAAGAGCATCCGGCCTGTTTTACCCCTGCCTCTGCTGGCACCATCTGAGGGTGGACAGCTGTAGCTCACGGTCCCAGGAAGGGGCAGCCCTGGAGTGTCTGGGGACAGAATTCCAAACGGTGCACTTGGATGTTCATTTTGCACAGAAGGAGAGATGGTCAGAGGTGTGGGTCTACACGGACTCATTGGCAGGGCCTCGTAAATGCTCAGGGGCTTGGAGCAGTGTTGGACGGTTGGGGCCAAGGTCTGTGGAAGAGGCAGGAAGATCGGATGAACCTCTCTTTGTGGGCACATCAATATCCGTGCCCGTGTGTACTCGCCAACTCACGGAGGAGGCTCTCGGCTCGCAGGTGGACTGGATGGCCTGTGCGGAGGACATCACTCAGCCTGTTTCTCTAGCCGCCCTGTTGTGCGTGGGCTCAGCACCGTGACCTCCCCTCGCCGGGGTCAACGCGTCTGCAGCCGCTCCCGAGAGCCCACCCACCCGTTCCTCGGGGGAAAGCAGCCCCCTCGTGGCAGGGTGATTCCGTTGGACCACTTCCGTCACGGCAGGGACGGAGATTTACTTTTCCTGGAGTAATCACTCGCTCTGAACATGGAATTGTCTTCCCTGCCTACAAGGCTTCTGCCAAAGCCGCCATCCAACGTGGGTCATTGTTACATTGAAAACTGCCTGCTCCTGCTCCGGGAACTCGGTTTCCACAAATGAAGAGCACCGGTAGATTTGTGCCCACTGCATTCTCTGCCCTGCCAAGCCCCCCGTCATCCCAAGCGAGCATCTCTGAACGGAGGAATGGCCTTTTCTTGGCCAAGTGGCGATATGTCCGGGGATTACGGGATGCGGCAGATTCTGAACCAGCCACCACCGAGCCAGGGGGCAATGGAGAGGACACCATACTGGCTGGGACGCGTCCTGGCTCCACGGGGACGCCGGGTTGCTACAGGGGAGCCTGTGCCCGGAATCCGGGAGATTGTCTGAGACACCCTTAGTACTCCCGTGTCGTATGGTGAAAATTTACAGGAAACAGCAGCAACTCAAAAGAGGCTCCTCATGGCATGGATCCTTCAGGAAGGAAGGTTCGGGTCACCCCTAGGTGAAGAACCACGCCCAGCTGAGATGGGCCTGAGAGCAAAGGGGACGTGGAATTCACAGAGGAAAAGGACATTTCATCTACCTCGTGGGAATTACAGGGACAGGGGCTGTTGTGGCTACAGGTGTTTTCCCCTTGCTCTGATAGGAATATATTTGCATGTATCACCTAGTTCTTTTTCCCACGTCCCTCTCCCTTTCCTATTCTGTCTGACACAAAGTGTGTTCAGAGCGGTTAGCCCTATAGCTGGCATTTAAGTTACAGGATATCCAAGGGGGTGTGGCCCAGGGAGAAGAGAAATGGACATGACCCAGACATGGCTAAAGGGACGAATGGGACTTTTTGTCTCCTCTTTTGGGGTGGGGGGTTAATGTGGCTTTGGGAGTGCAGGGGACGGTCGGATTATATTAGGGAGAGGATAGTACTGTGTCTTTACTCGAAAGCTGAGTGTACCAACTCACACCTGCTAGGATGGCTGCGTCTCAGGAATAGGGAACGGCAGGTGCTGGCAAGGACGCTGGTGGGAATGTCACCTCCACAGCTGCCGTGGAAAACAGCATAGAATTGCCACGTGACCCAGCCATGCCATACACTCTGGGTGTGCACCAAAAGAGTCGGAAAGCAGGGTGTCAGAGAGAGATTTGTGAACCCATGTTCATGGCAACACTATGCACAGTAGGCACAGGGTGGGAGCAATTCCAGCGTGTGTTGACGAATGAATAAAAGCTGGTCTGTCCACACAATGGAATATTACTCAGGTATAAGCAGGAAGGAAATTCTGACACAGGCTACAACATGGATGAGCCTTGAAGACATCATGCTCAATGAAAGAAGCCGGACCTGAAAAGACAAACACTGTGTGATTATGAGGCACTTAGAACCGTCACATACAGAGCCAGGAAGCAGAATGGTGGTTACCAGGGGCTGGGGGAGCAGGTAGGGGGTTAGTGTTAGGTGGGTGGGGGTTGGTGTTCAGTGGGTGGGGGTGGGGTTCAGTGGGGGGGGGGTGGCGTTCAGTGGGTGGGGGTTGGC